>CM036776.1:20409315-20561815 GCA_020796225.1 Arion vulgaris
CCGACTGAACCTGCTCACCGTGTTTATCTGTTTTCTCACTGTGATCACATTTACTATGCCTCAATACTGTCATGACACGCAATTCAATTTGAGCTCCCACCTCGTGGCTCCGAGTTTCGCCCGATATGGGCCCAGTCTCTTCTCTGGATGCACCCTTCATCCCTTTATGTTTATTTGTTCAGCTTTTCCCATCGGCCGGAGAGATGTGCATTAATAGTCACTTTGGGATTCTACTCGTCTGTGTTGCGAGCGGATCTCATCCAATGTAACTGCGTCTCCATCACTACTTATACCAGAGTAGCTCTCCCTCGATCCCTACGCGCTTAGCCAGATAAGAACCGTTGTCTGTTTCCAGGGTCACCACGTGGAGGTGGAGTAGGATCTAGGTTAGTGCCAGCTCACTAATCCTGGCGCGACGTTGTCACTATGTGCGTTAGGCTCCATTACCCCGTTTATTAAAAGAACAAACGCTTCTGTTCTGCAACAGCTTGATACTAAAGAGAGTTGGCTATTAAATAATATAAAATCAAGGACAATTAAATATTTCGGACACATCAAATGACAAGAGCGCCTAGAGAATTGTTTTTTTAAAACTTGTCTGGAACGCAAATTGAAAATACGGCACCCGCATGACAGCAAACCAGGAACTTGTGAAAGATCAAGGCATTGTAAACATATTACGATTATGTCTCCGTATGTAGTCGTCCATATGTTAGTGATTTTTTTAATTCGTCACTCCTGTTGTTCATTTGCTTGATAATGGCCTTGTTGGTCGAAACGTTGCTGTATATTGTCATTGTGTTTGTAATTTGTAAAATTACAGTACTTTGTTAATACGTGTTTCGCCATTAAAAAGGGTAAACTAGCTAAATTAGATCAAGTAACGTCAGTCGACCTATATTGGTTCACGGAAGCGGACTTGTAAACTAGCCCCAGAAATAATAGAAGACACAATGCTTGAATTATTACAGGCTTCAGTACATATAATATATTTTAATAAGGAGATATTATATAAATAACAGGATTGTTATATTATTCTGATATAATATTTATATTTTAGTGTTATATATTCAACTGTCAAAGCTAATCAGTGTCAAATTAAAAGTAATAATTACGAAAAAATAATTTCTAAAATAATAAGTACACGTTAATTCTTTTGGTTTGGTAGGACGGTTCTTACTGGCCCCTAATGACTAATTATACTAATTAGTGGCAAAAGATTATGAATTTCAAATTTCAGACTTTGTATGATATTTAAGCGTTATATATCAACTTTCTTAGCTAATCAGTATCTCGTTGAAAGTAATAATTATGAACAAATAATGTCTAAAATAATAAGTACAGGTTACTCAATATTTTGGTGGGGCCGGGCCCCACTGGCCCTTAATGACCAGCCGCCCCTGAGTAGTAGTAGTAGTAGTATTAGTAGTAATATTAGTAGTATCATCAGGATGTAACTGATGGTTTGAGCATGACGGTTGCGGAGGCGAAGCATCTGGCCTATAAGAGAGAGAAATTCCAAAAGATTGCTAAAATGGCTAAGTTCTGCCCAGGACAAGCTATTTAATGAGCATTAGTATTAGTTGTAAGTATAGTAGTGTCAGTAGTATAGGTAGTAGTGTCGCAGTAGTAGTAGTAGTAGTAGTAGTAGTAGTAGTAGTAGTAGTAGTAGTAACATTACTCGTAGTAGCACTAGCAGAACTAGAGAAATATCCGAACTACGATACGCTGACGATACATTGTTACTCTCAACATTACAAAAATGGATTGAGAAATTATTAGGAGAGGTGAGGGATAAAAGCGAAAAACAAAATCTATATCTCAATGTGGCAAAAACAAAAATAATGACAACAGATAAAACGAACATGACAAATATATTTTTATCAATGAAGATAAAGTAGAAAATGTGAACAGTTTTGAATATCTTGGTTCACTTCTAACAACAGATGGAAATGGGATGAAGGAAATTTAAAGAAGAACAAACATGGCTTTACAAATAATTAAACAACTCAAAACAGTATGGAATGGAACTGAAAAGAAAACAAAGATCAGAATACTAAGAGCATGCATATTCCCAGTGGCAACATATGGGTGTGAAGCATGGATTTTTAATAAAGCAGTGGAAAAACATATATCTGCTTTCGAATATAACTGTTACAGAAGAGTCCTCCGTATTCAATGGATAGAAAAGAGAACAAATAGATCTATCCAGAAAGAACTCAAAATCAAATAAAACTGGCTGATGCTACAAATAAGAAAGAGAAAATTTAGATATTTTGGACATATAAAAGACATGAAGGGCTGGAGAAGACCATCATGGAAGGAGGCATACCGGCAAAAGAAGAAGAAAACCACGGAGAAGATGTATTCAGGATGTAACTGATGGTTTGAAAATGACGGCTGCAGAGGTAGGACATCTGGCCTATGAGAAAGAGAAATTCTAGCGGACTGTAAGGGGTGGCAAAGTTCTGCTCAGGACAAGCTATTTGATGATGACGAGTAACATTACTCGTAGTAGCACTAGCAGAAGTAGTAGTAGCAGTATTAACAGTAGTAGCAGCTGCAGTAACATTGTTATCAGTAATAGTAGTAATAATGATAATAGTAGTAGTAGTAGTAGTAGCAGTAGTATTAGTAGTATTAGTTGTAGCTGTAGTAGTGATAGTAGATGTAGTAGTAGCAGTATTATTATTAGTTGCAGCTGCAGTAATAGTAGTAGTAGTTGTAGTAGTAACAAACGTTCTAGTGGTAATAGTAGTTAAAAAGGCAGCAGTATTAGTAGTAGAAGTAGAAGTAGTAGTAGTAGATGTAGATGTAGTAGTAGTAGTAGTAGAAGTAGTAGCATTAGTAATGGTAGCAGTGGTAGCAGTTGTTAGAGCAGTAGTAGTAGTAGTAGTATTAGTAGTAGTAGTAGTAGTAGTAGTAGTAGTAGTAGTAAAGTAGTAGTAGTAGTAGTAGTAGTATTAGCAGTAGTAGTAGAAATAGTTCTCTGTTCACATTTTTATTTCTTTGAGCAATTCTCTGCTCACATTTTAAAGTTAGAACACTTGTTTTTTAAATTTTTTTCTTGTCATGACCCCCACCCCTTTCCGGTTCTCCCCTATTTACATTTTTCAATTAGATGATTTTGAGGAATAAACATCGTTAAACTCGGGTTAGGAACCTCGAGAAAACACAGCTGCATCAGTAACCTGCTACTAACTAAATAACAAAGGGTAAAGCTGAAAGACAAACATAACAAAGCGCAGCAACAATAGCAACACCTAAAGCGTAGAAAACAAATTAAATAATTTGACTTTCTTTTCAAATATTTCTTTATTTGTCTTTCAAGATGTTTGTATTTTTCATGAGGAATCTATGAAGAAATAGACCAAAGCTGGATATATTGATCACATTGCTGACCTCAGAGTATTGACAAACATCTTGTTCATTGCAAGACTTTCTGAAAATGAGAAAGAAAAATAAAATTTTTTATTAGAAGATCATTCAGTTATGTAATAAGTGTAGTCTACAACATTTTCTTGTACACTTTTTATCCCACAACATCTTACATATGGAATCTTAAAAGATTATTCTGACATCATCTCTATTACATCATGTTTTACATATACATTAACTATTATCTTTTTTACATATCTGTTTTAAAACACATCTTACACTATCTAGTCTTAAACTATCTAGTTTTAATCAACACATCTTACACTATCTAGTTTTAGACAACACATCTTACACTATCTAGTTTTACACAACACATCTTACACTATCTAGTTTTACACAACACATCTTACACTATCTAGTTTTACAAAACACATCTTACACTATCTAGTTTTACACAACACATCTTATACTATCTAGTCTTACACTATCTAGTCTTATACCATCTAGTTTTACTCAAACATCTTTAACCATCTAGTTTTACACAACACATCTTACACTATCTAGTTTTACTCACATTTTACACTATCTAGTTTTACACAACACATCTTACACTATCTAGTCTTATACCATCTAGTTTTACTCAACACATCTTACACTATCTAGGTTTAACAACACATCTTCCCTATCTAGTTTTACTCAACACATCTTACACTATCTAGTTTTACACAACACATCTTACACTATCTGGTTTTACAAAACATCTTACACTATCTTTTTTATCAACCATCTTACACTATTAGTCTACAACATTTTCACACTATCTAGTTTTCTCACATTCTTCACTATCTAGGTTTACACAATCATTCACTATCTGGTTTTACACAATACATCTTACACTATCTAGTATTACTCAACAATCTTTAAACTAACTAGTTTTACAATATCTAGTCTTCACTATCTAGTCTTGCACTATCTAGTTTTACACAACAATCTTCCTATCTATCTTAAACACATCTTACACTATCTAGTTTTACACACACATCTTCACTATCTAGTCTTACTATCTAGTCTTATACCATCTAGTTTTACACAAACATCTTACACTATCTAGTTTTACACAACAATCTTACACTATCTAGTTTTACACAACAATCTTACACTATCTAGTTTTACAAACACATCTTACACTATCTAGTTTACTCAACACATCTTCCCCTATCTAGTTTTACACAACATTTTACACTATCTAGTTTTCAATCTTATATGACGAACTATTGAGTGGACGAAATTATCACATGATATCCGAGTAGTTATATTTAGAATGATGTCATTGTAAATAACGTTGACAAAGTTCGAAGGTCAAGTAATATTATTTAGTAACTCCATGTTTCCCTCTAAATCGATAAAATCGTACAATCTAATAGCTTCACTTTCAATGTCAGTTATAATAATAATAATAATTCCTCTCGTACCGTTATACGTTACACAGGGCCTGCAAGTAATTTCTCCATACCGTTCTATCCTGGGCAACTCGCTCAATTTCCTCCATGGAACTGAGCCCGATATTCATTATAGAATCTTTAATAAATTATGTGTCTGATCATGGCATACACTTGACTGACTATAATTCTTCAGCTATTGATGTTGTTTTTCTTCTCAATTTTACACTCAATGTTTTCCTTTTCTTTGTGTATGTCAACATTTTACTTCATATTTACACTCAATTTTTTCCTCTTTCTCTTGTGTATGTCAACATTTCTCTTCTCATATTTTACACTCAATATTTTCCTCTTTCTCTTGTGTATGTCAACAGTTCTCTTCTCATATTTTACACTCAATGTTTCCTTTCTTGTGTATGTCAACATTTTACTTCTACATTTTACACTCAATGTTTTCCTCTTTTCTTGTGTATGTCAACAGTTCTCTTCTCATATTTTACACTCAATTTTTTCCCTCTTTCTCTTGTGTATGCAACATTTTACTTCTACATTTTACACTCAATGTTTTCCTTTTCTTGTATTCAACATTTCACTTCTCACATTTACTCAATGTTTATCTTTCTCGTAGTCAACAGTTCTTTCTCATATTTTACACTCAATGCCTCTTTCTTGTGAAATGTCAACATTTTACTTCATATTTACACTCAATGTTTTCCTCTTTTCTTGGAATGTCAACATTTTACTTCTCATTTCTCCAATGTTTCCTCTTTCTGTGTTTAACATTTCTTCCATTTTACACTCAATGTTTTCCTCTTTCTCTTGTGTATGTCAACATTTTACTTCTCATATTTTACACTCAATTTTTTCCCTTCTCTTGTGTATGTCAACTTTTCCCCATATTTTACCTAATGTTTTCCTTTTTCTCTTGTATTCAATATTTCTCTTCTCATATTTACACTCAACGTTTCCTTTTTTTGTTATTCAACATTTACTTTTAATATGTTATCTATAGTTTTTTAACTGTCTCTAAATTTCAAACTAGATTGTTTTTCTTTTCTAAACCTGTTTTTATGATAATATATTTTTTTCCCATGAAATTTGTGTTTTCGTAATTGCCTAGTTTCATGAAATTTGTTTTCGTAGTTGCCTCAGTTTCCATGAAATTTGTGTTTTCGTAGTTGCCTCAGTTTCAAAAATTTTGTGTTGTAGTTGCCTCAGTTTCATGAAATTTGTGTTTTCGTAGTTGCCTCAGTTTCCATGAAATTTGTTTTTTCGAAAGTGCCTCATTTTTCAGTAAAATAGAAATAATAACCAATATAAAAAATGAATTTCTGTTTAACCTTTAGTTTGGGATAATCTTTTCAAACAAATGTAAAGTATCATCAAGAAAGTTTGATGTACGTATATGATAGATTCACATTAGATTTAATTATAATAGTATCTGTGTGTGTGAATGGATAAAATGATAACATGTTGAGACATATAAATGTAGGTACTAAGTGTTGTTGATATTATCTGATAGTTTTATTTCATCTGTTTTTGCATTGAACTCTATCCCTCATGGAGAGAACATGTGAAATATGTCTACAAGTAGATTTTGTGATGAAATATTTCGACATAATCTCGTACTACACTTTAATCCCCTTCCTGCATCAACGATGAGATTGCACATGATGAATATCCAAAGGAAATAATAATTCTGTGAAAAGTCTTAACATTTCCCCAAGAAAGCTATTTCACGAGACGAAATGCACTGCTCATCTTACTTTCAGAAAGGGACTAGAAAAATTTTTAAAATGATATAAGTTGTCTGAATTTGTAACAAAATGAGCTAATGCATGAACAAATGTTTCCAAAAGCCCTTGAACTGACATTCAATTTTCCACAGCCCTCAATGTTCAGGATTAAACCAACGCTGTAAGGTTAAAGTCAACAGATCAGTTAATATCAGAAAAGTGTAACTGTATAAGGCGGAAACAAATTCCTAGAGGGGCCCTGCATCTCCTAGCACCGTTCCTACAACCTCAAGAGCAACCACTAGAAGATCTTGTACAATGTAAATGACAGTGCCTAAAACACCACCAGTAACAACGGTTAGAACTCCACTAACAGAGTCAACAATAGTGTCTACAGTGGCAACAACATTTTTACATGCCAACAACACCGCCAAAGAAGATCTCCAACAACATTTCCAAGTCCCTTCCGAACGATCCCCACCATTACCGCCACCACGCTGACATCCACCCTTCTCTTTCATTCTTGAAGTCCACTTCGGGGACCAACAATGGAAACCAGCAAAATCAATCCAACGTAACAGAAGCATCTGAAATAGAATTCAGAAATAAACAAATCAACAAAACATATTGACTTTTTCCCTCACACACTTTTCAGTTGACTTTATCATTGATCAAAATGTATAAGTGAAAAACAGAAACTTTATCTTTATCGTTTAATTTTCACAGTTTTTCCAATAAAAATTTAGAAAGTTGGGGGATGTGGGGGTATTTAATAAAATTGTTGTTTTGCAAACCCTCGTAATCTCTGGAGATGTGCTGAATTTTCATAATAATTATATTGTTGTCTTCCTATTTCCGTTTTTTCTCAACTATTTCCTTCAATTTGTACTTTAGTCATGTCTTTTTATCTTTTGTGTCAGTAATATTTGATTAATTAATGTTTTATTTTTTATTTGCATGTTTGCGACTCCATAAAATACTCATAATTCCTCTATAAATCAACATCTCAATGTGTATTTTATCTTTTTGTGTCAGTAATATTTGATTAATTGATGTTTTATCTTTATTTGATGTTTCGAGTCCATAAAATACTCATAATTCCTCTATAAATCAATATCTCAATGTATATTTTTATTTGATTTTTTTACGGAATGAGAACATCATAGAAATACAAGTGAAACATATCGGGTATTTTTTAAGATGAGGACAGATCACAACTAATTAGAAAAAGAGAATGTGAGAGACCAAAACATGTTCAAAATAATAGAGATTTCGATGGCCCGAGAAGATTTTGGGATGTACGACGAGGTAATACTATGCACTATGAAAATATGCGATGAAGATGGGGGATGAAGATGTCCGATTGCGAAAATATGTCCGATGCGCGATGAAGATGTTCGATGTCGATAAAGATATGTGATCAAGATTTGATGTGCATAAAGATGTTCGATGTGCGATGTTCGATGCGATATGCGATAAAGATGTTCGATGTGCGATATGGATAAAGATGTTCGATGTGCGATATGCGATAAAGATGTCGATGTGCGAAAAGGGATAAAGATGTTCGATATGCGATAAAGATGTGCGATAAAGATTTGCGATGAAGATGCCAGATGTGCGGTGAAGATGTTCGATGTGCAATGAAGATGTACGATGTGTGATAAAGAAGTTCGGTGTATAATGAAAGTGTTATATTTACGATGAAAATGGGATCTGCAGTGGAGATATTCATGTACAATGAAAGTGTTTTTGGTACGATGTCGATGTGTGATGAGGATGTTCGATCTGCAATGAAGATGTTCGACGTGGTATGTACGTTGAAGATGTTACATGTGTGATAAAGATGTACAATGAAGATGTTCAATCTGCGATGTTTGATGTACGATGACCTTGTGTGATGAAGATGTTCGATGCGGAAGTTGTTTGATGTGCGAAAAAGAAGTACAATAAAGATGTCCGATGTGTGATGAAGATGTTCGATGTGCGATGAAGTTGTTTGAGGCGAAAAAGAAGTACAATAAAGATGTTCGATGTACGATGAAGATGTTTAATGTGCAATGAAGATGTTTAATGTGCAATGAAGATGTTTAATGTGCAATGAAGATGTTCGATGTGCAATGAAGATGTTCGATGTGCAATGAAGATGTTCGTTTGCGATGAAGATGTTCGATGTGCAATGAATATTTTAATGTGCGATGAAGATGTTTAATGTACAAAAAATATGTAATAGAGATGTCCGATGAAGATGTTTATGTGAATGAAGATGTCCGATGTGCGATGAAGATGTTAAATTTGCAAAGAGTGTGTTCTATTACTTGGTGAGATGTTTGATGTGCAATGAAGATACTACTTAAATAAACAATAAACAAATAATAGCGAGGATAATGATTGTAATGTTGACGACATGCACTAAAGAAACATTATGGACAACAAGAGATACAAACCCTTGGTAATGCAGCAGATTCTCAGTAGAATGTATGTTGTATAGCTAGGCTCTAGGTCTTGCAGTGATAAACAGTGCTACAGATATGAACATTTTATAGATAGACAGTGCTAATTACCAAGTGATTTGTCGGCTATCTTTTTCTCGAGTGAGACCGAGGTCGACAGCAAAACTTAAGCTTTGGATTAACATGGATTCACAATTTCATATTGTAGTGAGGAATGTCTAGAAATTATGGAAAGGATGGTTTGGTAGTGTGTAATAAGTGATATCTACATCTTAATGAAACAGCTCGTTCTGAATATTCTGCAGAGCAGCCATATTTAATAAACTAGGTGGCCATCTCTAAGACGTGTCCCTACCAGGCTGTTACATTGACGTCACTGAGAACTAACCAATAACAAGCTTTCTTACTGCAATGTCTGTAACACTTGAACAAGTTAGATGTTGTCTTATTTTTCCCAGTCTGTGTATGTGATCACATCACATCATGCAGGAACCATTAGAAATATATTTGTCAAATTTCAATGATGATGTGAATGTCAACTGATAAGTGTGAAATTTAAAACTCAAGTGTTTTTTCTAATGAACATTCTAGAATATAATGACTGTTAATTGATGTTATTAAATGAAGACTCATAGTTGCACAGTAGCTGCTAGTGAATGATTAACAAAATGCAAGCTGATGGTTCCTATTGTTTGCTGTATTTACCTATATTGTAATTTCTCAAGAAAATGTATTGCTATCTATTCATCCCCAAACTTGGGTACAGACAAAACGTTGAGGAAATTATATTTGTTATGGCGTGTCATGATTGATCAACATGAAATTGTGTTCAATACCAGGAAGAATCAATTCCCCAGTCACTGCATAAAAATTTTATCTACTTTCTGCGTCAAGCGACAGTTCAGAATCGTGGTCGCAGTTACTCTCAAAGAGCTCATTGTAAGGCATTGATCAGCTGAAGAAGGTAAGTACTGAATGAATAGATATTGATGATATCAAATTGTTCAAGTTTCTCATGTCAAATGTTCATGTACTGGCTACATGCTAAATCTATAACTCCCCGAGTTAATGATATCACATATATTCATTACATATTCTGAAGTCAGTGACTCAGTAGAAGATATTTTCTGCTGTGCAGTAATAGTAGTCATTGATTAGTTTCAACTTTTTTACAGTCAATGGTCCCATAGGTCTCAGTCCCTTTCAAAGTGTAATAATTGATATATATATATATGTTAGATGTGCTATGTAGGATTTGTTGTTAGTTATTTATGTAGGATGAGCTCTGTTAGATGTGTTTTTGTAAACCATGTTGATTTAGATATGTATGTCAGTCGTACTATGGTATGTGTGTTCTGTAAGCCATGTTGTTTTAGATATGTATGTGAGTCGTACTATGGTATGTGTGTTCTGTGCATGTTGTTTTAGGCACGTATGATGAAACATAAACGGTGACATGTATAAGAGCTTCCGAAAAAACCAAATAGACAAACACATGACCCGAAGTCGTGTTATACAAGACGTGTTATGCAAGTCGGGTTTTAAAGTCGTGTTGTGCAAGTAGTGTTAACCGTGTTGAAGTCGGTATGCAAGGAGTGATGCAAGTAGTGTTGTGCAAGTAGTGTGTACAAGTCGTGTTATGCTAGTCGTGTTGTACAGGTCGGTTGTACAGTCGTGTTGTGCAAGTCGTGTTTTCTAGTCGGTTGTACAAGAGTGTTGACAAGTCGGTTGCAAGTCGTGTTGTGCTAGTCGTGGTACAAGTAGTGTTGTCAAGTAGTGTTGTGGTCGTGTTAGCAAGACGTGTTATACAAGACGTTTGTACAAGCCGTTTATAAAGACGTGTTGTACAAGTCGTGTTATCAAGACGTTTGTACAAGTCGTGATACAAGACGTTTGTACAAGTCGTTATACAAGACGGTTGGACAAGTCGTGTTTTACAAGACGTGTTGTGCTAGTCGGTTGTACAAGTCGTGTTATGCAAAACGTGTTATGCAAGACGTGTTGTACAAGCCCTGTTATAGAAGACATGTTGTGCAAAGTAGTGTGTAGTCGTTTGTACAAGTCGTGTTATAAAAGACGTGTTGTACAAGCGTTTCAGTCGTGTTATGCAAGACGGGTTTTGCAAGACGTGTTATGCAAGACGTGTTATGCAAGACTGTTTTACAAGTCGTGTTATACAAGACGGGCAAGACGGTTTGCAAGACGTGTTATACAAGACGTGCTATGCAAGACAAGTTTGCAAAAAGTGTTAAACAAGTTGTGCAAAATGTGTTGTTCAGGACTGTAACCTTATAGTCTTCTATATTGTGTTACCAAGCAGTCTAGAAAAGGATAAAATAATTAGATTATGTTAGTGTTACAACATAACACGTATTTAGGATACTATGGGAAAACCCTTTTTTTGTGCTTGATATTGGAGGAATTAAAAACAAGGACAATTAAATATTTCGGGGCTAAAGACATGAGTGATAGAGAAAATCATTTTGGGGAGAATGATGCTTGGAAGAAGAATGTGAAGAAGACCTAGAAGACGATGGGTGCAGGATGTCATTGAAGATCTGAGAATAACTGCTGCTGACGTCCATCAATTTGCACGGAACAGAGTTCTTTTCAGGACTGCCGTTATGAGAGCTAAGTTTCGGAAGGGACAAGCTACTTGATGATGATAGAAACATTAACTTGAAATGAATGATATTGTAAATGTAGCTAAGAACAAAGGTTGACGACACTTCGCCAATAGCATTCTGAAATGTCTGATGTAGCAGTCATTAGTGAAATTCTTTGACATGAGTGATGACGCTAACAACCTTATGCTATCAGTGATGAAGAGATATTCCCAAAATTTTCATTAACATACTCACAATGCTGAATATTCTTTAAGATGTTAAAAACTCAGACTAACCACTTTTGGAGATTTCATTCCGAAATTAACTGTCTTAAACTGCCAGCATTTTTAGACTTGTTCGAGATTTTAACAGTTTTAGACTGCCTACTGTAGGAGAGATGCATTGGAGATGTTAACTGTTTTAGACTGACCCCTGTAGGGGAGACGCATTGGAGATGTTAACTGTTTTAGGGCTACCACTGTAGGAGAGACGATTGGGATGTTAACTGTTTTAGACTGACCACTGTAGGAGAGACGCTTTAAGATGTTAACTGTTTTAGACTGACCCTTTAGGAGAGCGCAATGGAGATGTTAACTGTTTGGGCTGACCACTTTAGGAGAGACGCATTGGAGATGTTAACTGTTTTAGACTGACCACTGTAGGAGAGATGCATTTGGAGATGTTAACTGTTTTAGACTGACCCCCGTAGGGGGACGCATTGGAGATGTTAACTGTTTTAGACTGACCACTGTAGGAGAGACGCATTGAAGATGTTAACTGTTTTAGACTGACCACTGTAGGAGAGACGCATTGGAGATGTTAACTGTTTTAGACCGACCCTGTAGGAGAGACGCATTGGAGATGTTAACTGTTTTAGACTGACCCCTGTAGGGGAGACGCATTGGAGATGTTAACTGTTTTAGACTGACCACTGTAGGAGAAACTCTTGGAGATGTTAACTGTTTTAGACTTACCACTGTAGGAGAAACGCATTGGAGATGTTAACTGTTTTAGACTTACCACTGTAGGAGAAACGCATTGGAGATGTTAACTGTTTTAGACTTACCACTGTAGGAGAAACGCATTGGAGATGTTAACTGTTTTAGACTGACCACTGTAGGAACTAGTCGTGGCTAATATTAACTTTCTTAAACTGACCAATGTTCAGAAAACATTATAATGAGATGTCAATAGTCTTAGACTGACCACTGTTGCTGTAGAATATCGTCAAGTTAATATTGAAAGTATGGTTTTCTCGATCACCGCCTAGACCGATGAACCACATTTTATCATGACATGTACTGTTATTTTTAGGGAAAGTAGTTGTTTAAGTTCACTTACTTAGTTCACTTAGTTAGTTCACTTACTTAGTTCACTTACTTAGTTCACTTACTTAGTTCCTTCTTAGTTCACTTACTTAGTTCCTTACTTGGTTCCTTACTTGTTCACTTTCTTAGTTCCCTTAGTTCACTTACTTAGTTCACTTTCTTAGTTCACTTACTTATTCCTTCTTGTTCACTTACTGCGGGAAAAACCTGATATTGACTACAAGAATTGAGAATAGGAACATGGAATGTAAGGGTTTTTTTACCATGGCAAACCCCCACATGATTTGCAATGAGATGGAGAGAACAAAACACCTATACTTGGAATAACCGAGCACAGATGGGCTGACCAGGGCACTTAAAACCTCAACAGATGACACAGTAATATACTCAGGGGAAAGGGAAAAAATGGACAGAGGGAGTCGGTTTCATTTTGAAAGAAAATATCCACAACACTACTTGGTCACAATCCTATCAACGACCGACTCATGATGATGAGATTACAGAAACAAAATAGAAAGATTACAATAATACAAGCATACGCACCAACAACCACAGCTCATGATGATGAGATTACAGACATAAAATAGAAAGATTACAATAATACAAGCATACGCACCAACAACCACAGCTCCTGATGATGAGATTACAGACATAAAATAGAAAGATTACATTAATACAAGCATACGCACCAACAAACACAGCTCATGATGATGAGATTACAGACACAAAATAGAAAGATTACAATAATACAAGCATACGCTCCAACAACCACAGCTCATGATGATGAGATTACAGACATAAAATAGAAAGATTACAATAATACAAGCATACGCACCAACAACCACAGCTCCTGATGATGAGATTACAGACATAAAATAGAAAGATTACATTAATACAAGCATACGCACCAACAACCACAGCTCATGATGATGAGATTACAGACATAAAATAGAAAGATTACAATAATACAAGCATACGCACCAACAACCACAGCTCATGATGATGAGATTACAGACAAAAAATAGAAAGATTACAATAATACAAGCATACGCACCAACAACCACAGCTCATGATGATGAGATTACAGACAAAAAATAGAAAGATTACAATAATACAAGATACGCACCCAAAAACACGCTCGGTGATGAGATTACAGAAACAAAATAGAAAGATTACAATATAAGCATACGCACAACAACCACAGCTCATGATGATGAGATTACAGACACAAAATAGAAAGATTACAATAATACAAGCATACGCACCAACAACCACAGCTCCTGATGATGGGGATTACAGACACAAAATAGAAAGATTACAATAATACAAGCATACGCACCAACAACCACAGCTCATGATGATGAGATTACAGACAAAAAATAGAAAGATTACAATAATACAAGCATACGCACCAACAACCACAGCTCATGATGATGAGATTACAGAAACAAAATAGAAAGATTACAATAATACAAGCATACGCACCAACAACCACAGCTCATGATGATGAGATTACAGACACAAAATAGAAAGATTACAAAATACAAGCATTTCGCACCAACAACCACAGCTCATGATATGAGATTACAGACACAAAATAGAAAGATTACAATAATACAAGCATACGCACCAACAACCACAGCTCATGATGACGAGATTACAGAAACAAAATAGAAAGATTACAATAATACAAGCATACGCACCAACAACCACAGCTCATGATGATGAGATTACAGACACAAAATAGAAAGATTACAATAATACAAGCATACGCACCAACAACCACAGCTCATGATGACGAGATTACAGAAACAAAATAGAAAGATTACAATAATACAAGCATACGCACCAACAACCACAGCTCCTGATGATGAGATTACAGACATAAAATAGAAAGATTACATTAATACAAGCATACGCACCAACAACCACAGCTCCTGATGATGAGATTACAGACATAAAATAGAAAGATTACATTAATACAAGCATACGCACCAACAACCACAGCTCATGATGATGGATTCAGACACAAAATAGAAGATTCAATAATACAAGCATACGCACCAACAACCACGCTGCGATGATGGATTACGACAAAAATAGAAAGATTACAATAATCAAGCATACGCACCAACAACCACAGCTCATCGATGAGATTACAGACAAAAATAGAAAGATTACAATAATACAAGCATACGCTCCAACAACCACAGCTCATGATGATGAGATTACAGACACAAAATAGAAAGATTACAATAATACAAGCATACGCCCAACAAACACAGCTCATGATGATGATATTACAGACACAAAATAGAAAGATTACAATAATACAAGCATACGCTCCAACAACCACAGCTCATGATGATGAGATTACAGACACAAAATAGAAAGTCAATAATCAAGCATACGCACCAACAACCACAGCTCATGATGACGATGATGAATTCTATACAAATTTACAAGGAGCAATAGATAAAGTTGGCAAAAGAGACATCCTGATTGTAATGGACGATTTCAATGCCAAGGTTGGGAGGAAACAGCTGAAGAAGAGGAAAGATAAAATGTCCTTTCAGTATGGACAACAAACAACGAGGCACAAAATTAATTGAATTCTGTCTAGAAAATAATCTCTCCATTACGAACACCCCAAGCAGGCAACATCCAAGAAGACTATACACCTGGACCTCACCAGATGGCAACACCAGAAACCAAATGGATTACATCTTGGTCGAAGAAGATGGATAACAGGTATTCTATCAATAAAAACACTACCCGTCGCAGACTGTGACTCGATCATGAACTGCTGGTGGCAGAGTTTAAATTAAGACTGAAGACAACAAATAAAACAGCTGGCCCTATACGTTTTGATACAAATTCCATTCCACTAGAATACAACATAGAAATACAAACAAATTTGACATACTTATGGCGGCTCAAGACGACATGACACCTGACGAACTGGCAACACAGGCAAGAGATATATTACTCTCCACCGCACAAAACATCATACCCAGGAAAGTATACAAGAAACAGGTCTACATAACTGAAAAAACACAGAAGCTAATTGAAGAAAGAAGAAAGCTAAAACAAACGGGATTAAAACGAAACAGCACTGAATATAAAAACTGCTCAAGAGATATCAAGAAAGAAATCCGAAAAGACAAGAAACAACATGCAATAAAATTGATGAATTAATAAAACAAGGGAAAGAGAGAGAAATGTACATCGAAATTAATATAATGACACGTGACTTAGCCCATCCATCAAGTCATAAACGATAACAATGGCAAAACATTAACAGAAAAGAAAGATGTACTAGAAGATGGCGTGAGTACTGCAGAAACATGTATGAAGACACATTTAAAAAACCATAAGATAATAACAGCAAGCGAAGAGACGGAACCAGAGCCCATGTTGGATGCAGTGTGCGCCTGGCCATCAAAATCCTGAAGGAGGGGAAATCACCAGGGTGCGACCAAGAAGAAGATGGGTACAAGATATTAAAGAAACCATGAGCATGACCATCGACGAAGTGAGTGAACTGGTAAAAGACAAAGTGAATTTCAGATGTGCTGCAAAGAAAGGGAACGTCCTATAAACGATACCACCTTGATGATGAGTTGTTTAAGCGAAGTCCCGAATGCTGTAAGATTTGTTCGCAAAAAACAAACACACAAAAAAACTCGCAAATTATCATGGTAGATTGAAGCTTTTACGAGTTTCCTGGCCGATGCTTTATCATAAAATATCTTGTCCTGAGCAGAACTTTGACATCCTAACAGTTCCTTGCAATTTCTCTCTATCTCATAAACCAGATGTCACGCATCTTCAGTCGTCATGCTCAAATCATCAGTTACATACTGAATCCATCTTCTCCGTGGTCTTCCTCTTTCCTCTTGCCAGGAGCCTCCCCGTCCATAATGTTTTCCAACCCTTCGTGTCTTTTATATCTCCAAAAATACTTTAATTTTCTCATTCTGATTTGTGGCATCAGCCAGTTTCTTTGAGTCATTTCTGCTTAGATCTATTTGTTCTCTTGTCTGTCCATGGTAGACAAAGACTACCTAGCACTTGTATTAAATTACAAATTATGTGCGTTTAAAACCATAAAATATAGAAATGCACTACAAATGACCGAAAAATGGAGTACGGACACTGTACAATGAATCTTCTTTTAAGCGTAAACTCACGTAACCGATCGGCAAAAACGCAATAAGCGACGGCGGAGGAGGAATAGTGCTTTAAAAACTCCAAGAAAGTCACGGTCAAGAGCGTAACTGGCAAATACTCGAATAACTACCGAGCTGAGGCAGAGGCAATCAAAAAGGCGGCCGAAATGATCTTGGAAGAAAGAAACACCACGCAACAAGGTCGTGATATTCACCGATGCTCTATCGGTCATCACGGCCTCAAATGCGTCGGCAAAACTGAGATGAATGAGCTCAAACGTCCCTCGCTGAACTAACGAGTTCACTCAAACGCACTGTCATCCAGTGGATACCGTCACACTGCAACATTAGGAAACGGCGGCCGACAAGCTAGCCAAAAAGGGCGGGCGACACCCCAGACTGATCTCGAGATCAGCATGGGAAAAACAAACAACCATCGGTACGCACTATCGAAGCAAGTGGGCAAAAGACCACCCGCAGTACACAGACAGTGACGGTTACTATGGTCTCTCGCGCTGTGAACAAGTTACCATATTTCGCCTCCGTACCGGCCACAACAAGCTCAGAGCCCACATGCTCCATAAATTTAAAATTGGCACAACTAGCCTGTGCCCATGCAATATGGCAGACATGACGGCAGAACACGTCTTGCAAGACTGTCCACGTTTAGCAGGTATACGGAAAGAGTACTGGCCACAACACACAGAGCTTCGCGAAAAGCTGTACGGAGGAACGGGGTCCCTAAAAACAACAGTAAAATTCATGATAGAAGTTGGTCCATCGGCTCGGCCGGAACGCAAAGGAAGGAAACTCACGTAACCAGAGTTAAACTGCTTGGTAGCACCATATTTGCCCGTTCTCGAAAACTCTGTCAAAGAACTATGTAATGTGTCTGTTCCGTATTGACGTAAAGAAAGTGAACAGTGCCAGAAGTGAAACGCAAAAAAGTGTGGGTTGGGTTAGTGAGGAAGGGGGATTGGTACGGATGTTGTAATGGATCGAGCGTACAATCAAATGTCGCTATCACAAGACAAATAAGACTACCTTCTCTGTTTACTTGTCTTCAGTCTCAATCTGTTTCCGCTTTATTTGAAGGGAGACTACTGTGAATAAATGCTATACTCCATCGTGTGGAACAAACGAGAGATCGAGGGAGAACTACTCTAGCATAAGTAGAGATGCAGACGTAGTTACGTTCGATGAGATCTGCTCGCAACACAGACGAGCAGAATCTCAGAGCGATTATTTCTGCACGCCTCTCCCGGCCGATGAGAAAAGCTGAATAAATAAAACAAAATTAAGAACTGACAAGGTACGATTCGTCAAGGGGCATGTCCCTCAAAAAATGTTCAAAAAAATTAGCCTTCTTGGCAAGAATCGTCGGAAAAGATGCAACGAGTCGTGTCAACACCAGGGAATATTGCAATAAGCTGCGTATCAGAGGTCAAGGGAAGATGTATTTATTGGGTAAGGTTGGTCGAGCGCAACTCCTATAGTTGCGTCCTTGCGCCTAACGAAACTGCTCCCATTGGAACAATCGGGCAAGGTACTGCTGCATTAGCAACTAACATCCCCGGGAGAACTGGGGTGGGCGATGTTGGCGAGCGAACATTTGAGTTGCGTTGCTAGTGCCGAATGAAACACTCCTCTAAAATATATGTGCGCAGTCCCAGTCCAGTGTTTCCTGGGGACAGGAACAATGCAGAGTAGACATTGCAAATTGCCAAGTGTCGACTCGCGATCCTTCTCTTATTCTTCTTCTGCGAACGCCCGCTTTCAATTCATGTGGTAGTCATGACGCCTGGTATTGCGCTTCTGACTGAGTTTTGCGTAAGGCCTACTTACCATTTTAACAGTGTCCATCACCATGCGGTGTCCCTCACCGTCTTCAGAGGTACTTGAAGAGTAGATCCTTCAAGTGAGATCGTTACAGGAAATCTGTTGTCCACGAAACATTTGCCTAGTCCTCGTACCATCGGTAGTTTTAAGGCCAGTGTTGTATAGGAAAGTGCAACTTCTCTATCAAATTTCCTGCCTTTGGTGAAGTCGTTACGTACGCATCGTATAATAATCCCTCTTTAATGATCTTTTGAAGCCGTTTCTTTGGGCTTGGATATACGCCAAAGAGCAGTAACTAATTTGCGCTGACTGAGTTAGGTCGCTCCGGCTTAGGAGCATTCTCGACCCTTCTAGGGTTAGTTATTGAAGCTGTCACCTTTCTTGTATTCATTGCTCTTTTACGATCATTATCGCCTTATATTTGGGCGTTATGATCTTCACCAAAGAGTATGTCTACAATATTCGCTCTTTCTGACTATATGAGGTCGTTCCGGATTAGGAACATTCTCAGTCATTGTAGACACATGTACTTGTCACGCAAGCGATAATTTTTTTGGCTGTTTAATTTGCCTGCATATGATCTGAGTCATAGTGTTTGGACGTCATCTTATTCTGTGTAGGTTTATCGGCGTCCGAAAAGTATCGCCCTTAGACAATGCTTGGCTTTGTACCAGTCAAGCCTTTGAATTATCGGCCTAGCTTTTCCATCCACCGTGAGTTTGTTCCTTCGTAGGAGTATTATCAGCCGTTTCGGGGAGCGTGTCGGCACTTAGCAATTTGCAATGTCTACTCTGCATTTTACCTGTTCCCGGAAAATACTAGACTGGAGCTGCGCACATATGTTCTAGAGGGTCGTTTCAGTCTGCGCTAGCAATGAACCTGAAATTGCGCGCTTGTCAGCATCACCCAAATCAGTTCTTCAAGGGGATATTAGTTGTTCGAGGATGTACCTTGTTCGGTTGTCCCGGGGAGGACAGTTTCGTTAGGAACTAAAACACAACTTTGCGCTTGGCCAACCTTACCCAGTAAATGTATCTGCACTAGGATTTTGATACGGAGTTTACCGCAATCTTCCCATGTCTCGACACGATAAGTTACAGCCTTTTCAGAGACACTTACCGAGACCATTGATTCGTTATGCATCGTTCTCAGTGATTCTTGTCTCACAACTGGCAATGATAGTTTACTCCGAAGAAGTTGGTATGTGTTCACGGACGACATTTGAGAATTTTTCATCGGACAACGGCCTGGAGATACGTACATTTTTTGCAGGGTTTTGGACCTATATTACGTTTCTGTGCTTGCACTACTACCACTAAATGTTGCTCTCCATCGATCCCTACCCACTTGAACAGACAAGATCCTCTGTATATTTCCAGAGTCACCACGGTGATGTGGTGTAGGATTTTAATTAGTGCCAACTCACTAATCCTGGCGTGACGTTGTCTCTATGCGGCTTTAACCCCTGACACGCGACTCGAAACGGATGCGAATACATCTATTAATGAATAAACTCACCGTGGATAGAAAATAACCTGATAATGCAGAGGGTTCACCGGTACAAATCCAAACATTGGCGAAGGCGATACTTTTCGGACGCCGATCATCCTACTCTAGTAAGATGACCACCAAGTGGCAAACCCATCCGTCCCACAGTTTAGGGAATGCAACTCTAGTAAATAAAATGCTGGCACGAAATCGGATTACCCTATCCCCTTTTCCAAATTTGACACAAGAAATCCTTTTTTCTCAATAATTTTTAAAACCCACAAAGAAACCAAAAATTTTTTCCCCAAAAACCATTTTTCCCCAAAAAAAAACGGAAAAACTCCTTTTTCTACTTGTTTTTAGTTTCATCTGTTTGCCTTTATTTAAAAAATTGGGTTTAAAATTGGGAAAATTCTTTTTTAAAAATAAAACTTGTTTCAAAATAAAAGAATAATTTTTTTAAACCACAAAACTGGGGGCAAAAAAACCCAAACTAACGTAACTTATTTTAAAAGATAAAATACCATGTTTTAAAATTTTTTTCCCCCCTTTTAAAATACCCAATTAAATTAAATTTTTTCCGATGCCAAAAAAAAAAATTAAGGGATTTCAAATAAACAAAACCGAAAATTTCCCAATACATTTTCAATTTCCTTATTTCCCCAAAAAAAGGCAAGGAAACCAATTTTTTCCCCGGTTTCCACAACCACAAATTTATTAAAATTAATTGGGGCAAAAAACAACAGCAGAATTTCCATATTATTTCACATATATAATTTTTTTTTTAAAAATTGAGGAAAAAATTTCCCCATATTTTTCCCAATATAACTTAGTTTCAAAAATTGCGAAAAGAATACCCATATTATTTCAATATATAACTTATTTTCACAAATTGGGGAAAAGAATTTCATATTATTCTCAATAAACTTATTTTTTACAAAATAAACAAGAATTTCCATATTTTTTCCTCACATAATTTTTATTTTTCCCCAAACTAAGACAAGAATATCCATTTATTTTCACATACCCCCTTAGTTTCACAAAAACTGGGGCAAAAAATTTTTATATTATTCTCCATATAATTTTTAGTTTCACAAACTAGCGACAAGAATATCCATATTTTTTCCCAATATAATTTTAGTTTTAAAAAATTGGGGGGACAAGAAAAATCCATATTTTTTCCATATAATTTTTAGTTTCACACAACTAAGAAAAAATTTTTATATTTTCCATATATAACTTATTTTTACACAAAAAAGGGAAAAGAATTTCCATATTATTTTCACATATATAACTTATTTTTTAACAACTAAAGAAGAATACCCATATTATTTCACATTAAACTTAGTTTCACACAACTAACGAAAAGAATATCCATATTATTCTACATATAAACTTAGTTTCACACAACTAACGAAAAGAATATCCATATTATTTTTACATTATAACTTAGTTTCACACAACTAGGGCCAAAAATTTCCCCAATTATTCTCCCCATAACTTTAGTTTCACACAACTGAGGGCAAAAATTTCCCATACTATTCTCAAAAAAAACCCATTTCAAAAACCCAACGAAAAGAATATCCATACTATTCTCACATAAAATCTTAGTTTCACACAACTAACGGCAAGAATATCCATATTATTCTCACATGTATAACTTAGTTTCACACAACTGAGGGCAAGAATTTCCATATTATTTTCTAAAAATTTATTTTTCACAACTAAGACAAAGGAATACCCATATTATTTCCATTAATTTATTTTCCCTCCCCAAACAAATTCAATTTTTTAAAAAATTTTAAAAATATTATTTTCCATAAAATTAAATTTTACACAACTAAGGGAAAAGAATTTCCATATTATTTTCACATTTTTTTAAAGCCACAAAACCAACGAAAAGAATATCATATTATTCCATATTAATTTAGTTTAACAACTAACGGAAAGAATTTTCCATATTATTTCACATATAATTTAGCCACACAACTAGGGCAAGAATATCCATATTTTCCTTATAACTTAGTTACAAACTAAGGGCAAAAAATTTTTAATATTATTCTCACATATAATTTAAATTTTTCACACAACTAAGGGCAAGAATACCCATATTTTTCCCAATATAAACTTAGTTTCACCCCCTGACAAGAATTTATTATTTTCATATAATTTAGTTTACACAACAAACAAAGAATTTCCCCAAATTTTATTCTCAAAATATAACTTGTTTTACACAACTAAGGGAAAGAATATCCATATTATTCTCACATATATAATTTTTTTTCCAAAATTAACGGAGAATCTTCCATATTTTTTCTCAATATAACTTAGTTTCACAAAAAACTACGCAAAAATTTCCAAATTATTCTCCTTAAAAATTTAGTTTCACAAAAATTAACAAGAATACCCATATTATTCTCACATATAAACTTAGTTTCACAAATTTAAGGGCAAGAATTTATATTATTCTCACTTTCTTAGTTTCACACAATTAGGGAAAAAGAATTTAAAATTTTATTTCACAATATAACTTAGTTTACACAACTAAGGAAAGAATTCCATATTATTTCACATATTTTTTTTTCCACACAACAAAGGAAAGAATATCCATATTATTCTAAATGAAAATTTGGTTTACACAACTAACGGCAAGAATTCCATATTATTTTTCAATATAAACTTAGTTTCACACAACTAAGGGCAAGAATCTCCATATTATTCTCACATATAAACTTAGTTTCACAAACTGGGGCAAGAATATCCAATTATTCTCACATGTAACTTAGTTTCACACAACTGAGGAAGAATATCCATATTACTCACATATAACAGTTTCCCCCACAACAACGGCAAATACCCCATTTTATTCTTTGGGGACAAAAAAGGAAACCTTTGTTTAAAAATTTCCAAAATGCAAGAATTTTCCATATTTTTTCCTCAATAATAACTTGGGTTTCAAAAATTGACAAAAGAATTTTCCATATTATTTCACATATAAACTTAGTTTCAAAACAACTAAAAGAAAAATTCCATTTTTCTCCATAAAAATTTATTTCACACAATTAATGACAAGAATTTTCCATATTATTTCACATTAAAATTTTAGTTTCACAAACAAAGAAAGAATTTTCCATATTTTTTCCTCATGTAAACTTAGTTTCACAAAACTGACGGCAAGAATTTATTTTTCCCACATATAAATTTTAGTTTCACAAAACCAAGGGCAAGAATATCCATATTATTTTTACATATAACTTAGTTTCAAAACCAACTAACGGAAAAGAATATCCCAAAATATTTCCCCTCAAAAATATAAATTTTTTAAAAATTAACACAACTAAGGGCAAGAATTTTCCATTTTTTTAATTTTCCCTCAAAAAACCATAACTTTTATTTTCACACAACTGAGGGAAAGAATATCCATATTATTCTCCCATATATAATTTAAATTTCACAAACTGACGGCAAGAATATCCATATTATTCCAATTAATTTAAAGTTTCACACAACGGGGGGAATTTCCATATTTTTCTTTCTTTCAAAATTAAAAAAACCTTTATTTCAAAAACCAACCAACTAAGGCAAGAATATCCATCCCACTCACATATAAAAACTTAGTTTCACACAACTAAAGGGCAAGAATTTTCCATATTATTCTCACATTTTAACCCCTTAGTTTCACACAACTGACGGCAAGAATCCCTATTATTCCCCACTTTAACTTATTTCACACAACTGACGGCAAGAATTTTCCATTATTCTCACAAAACTTAGTTTCACAAAACCCAACGACAAGAAATCCATTTTTTCTCACATTATAACTTAGTTTCACACAACAAACGACAAGAATATCCATATTATTCTCACATATAACATTTCACAAAACCCGAGGGAAAGAAAATTTTTTAATTAAAATTTCCCAAAATAAAAAACCTTTATTTAAATTAAAACCAAGACAAGAATATCCATATTATTCTCACATATAAACAGTTTCACACAACTGAGGGAAAGAATATCCATATTATTTCAATAAACTTATTTTCCACACAAAAACGAAAAGGGAATACCCATATTATTCTCACAATAAACTTATTTCACAAACTGGGGCAAGAATATCCATATTATTCTCACATATAACTTAGTTTCACACAACTAAGGGCAAGAATTTCCATTTATTCTAAATATAACTTAGTTTCACACAACTAAGGGCAAGAATACCCAAAATTATTCTCAAATATATAACTTAGTTTCACACAACGGGGGGGCAAAAATTTTTATATTTTTTCCTTAAACGGTTTCACACAACTAGGGAAAAGAATTTTCCATATTATTCTCACAAAAAACTTAGTTTCCAAAACCAACGACAAGAATTTTCCATATTATTCCATATAACTTTTTTTCACAAAAATTGAGGCAGAATACCCATATTTTTTCCTACATAAAAACCAGTTTCACAAACTAACGACAAGAATTCCATATTTTTCCCACATATAATTTTTTTCACAAAACTGAAAGAATATCCATTTATTCTCAAGTAACTTATTTTTCAAACAACTGGGGAAAAGGGAATTTATATTATTTCACATAAAAATTTAGTTTACACAATTGACAAAAAAAATTATTCCAATTATTCTTTTGGGGAAAGAATTTTTTTAAAAAGTTTACACAACGGGGACCAAGAATTTTATTTTTCCCAATATAACTTAGTTTCACACAACTAAACAAAAATTTCCCATATTATTCTCACATATATAACTTAAAAAGGTTTTTTCCAATAAAATTTTTCAAAGTGAAAAAAATATCCATATTATTTTTCACATATAAACTTATTTCAAAAATCCCTAAAAAACCATTTTTTCCAATTAAAATTATTTCCCACAAAAAACAAATTTAGTTTTCCAAAATTATTTAATAAAGAATATCCATATTATTCTCACATATAACAGTTTCACACAATTAACGACAAGAATATCCTTTATTTCTCACATATAAACTTGTTCACACAACTGGGGCAAGAATTTTCCATATTATTCTCACCTTTTTTAAATAAAAATTCCCCTATTTTCCACAAATGATTTTAAATAAGGAAAATATCCATATTTTTCCCTCACATAAAATTAGTTTCACACACAACAAAAGGGCAAAAATTTTTATATTATTCTAAATTTTTATAACTTTTTTTCACACAACTAGGGGAAAAAATTTCCCTATTATTTCAATATAAAAATTTGGTTTCACAAAACCCGACGGCAAAATTCCCCATATTATTCTCACATACCCCCTTAGTTTCACACAATTAACAAAGAATATCCATATTATTTTTTTACATATAATTTGGGTTTCACACAATAGGCAAGAATTTTCCATATTATTCTCACATATAACTTAGTTTCACACAACTGAGGGAAAGAATTCCATATTATTCCATATAAACTTAGTTTCACAAAACCCTGGGGGCAAGAATATCCATTTTTTTTACATATAAACTTAGTTTCACAAACTGAGGGCAAGAATTCCAAATTTTTTAATTCTTTCAAAAATAAAAATTAAATTTTTTAAAAAAGTTTCACACAACTGAGGCAAAAAATTTTTATATTTTTCCCACATATATAATTTGGGTTTCACACAATTTAAAAACCAAAGAATATCCATATTTCCCACATTAACTTAGTTTCACAAAAACGGAAGAATTCAACATTTTAAATTTTTAAACCCCAGTTTCACAAATAAGACAAGAATATCCATATTATTCTAAACATATATAACTTATTTTTCCGAACTGAGGGAAAGAATATCCATATTATTCCACAAAAAATTTTATTTCACACAACTGACGCAAAGAATATCCATATTATTCTCATATAAATTATTTCACACAACAAACGAAAAGAATATCCATACTATTCTCACATATATAACTTAGTTTCACACAACAAAGGACAAAAATTTTTCCATATTTTTCCCTCACATAAAACCCCATTTTCACACAAGGGACGGCAAAATTTCCCCATTTTTATTCCCCAATATAACTTAGTTTTACACAACAAACGACAAGAATATCCATATTATTCTCACATATATTTTTTAAAGTTTACAAACTAAGGGCAAGAATATCCATATTATTTTTCACTTTAAAATTTAGTTTCACAAACTGAGGGCAAGAATACCCATATTATTCTCACATATAAACTTATTTTCCCAAAACAACTGACCAAGAATATCCAAAATTATTCTCACATATAAACTTAGTTTCACACAATAACGAAAAAATTTTCCATACATTCTCCTTTAATTTTTTAAAAATAAACTTAAACTAAAAAAGGCACCAACGACGGAAAAATCCATATTATTCTAAATTTTATAACTTATTTTCCCCCAAAACCCAACGACAAAAATATCCATATTATTCTCACATATAAACTTAGTTTCACAAACTAACGAAAAAGAATACCCAAATTTATTTCACAAAACAGTTTCCACAACTAACCCAAGAATATCCATATTATTCTCACAAAAAACTTAGTTTCACAAATTAACACAAGAATTATATTATTCTCACAAAATTTGGGTTTCAACCCCCAAAGATCACTGCCCAAAAATTTTCGTTTACTTTTTGTCGATCGTTAAACATTCAGACGAAGGCATATTTTAGTATTAAAAAACTCAATTTATTTGTGCCCCAAAAATTTCTCAATTTTCATCATTGTCCCCCGTCATTGATTGCGATTACCTCCATCTTCATAGATTTCATTTTTGTAATTAAGATTCCGGGGAAAAGATCAGAGACCATTTGGGTTTAAAAAATGTCACTTGATACATGAAATTACCCGGTTTGTTGACCTTTGGGAATTTCCCAAGGGCACGAGGTTACCAGAGAAGATGTTATTGACTTTGCAATCCGGGTAACCCCAAATTTCTTTTAAATCTCAAGAAGATAAATTTTTTTTTCCCAAAATTAATTGAAAACATTGACCATTATATTTGGTTAAGATAGACATCATGATTTATTGTTGAATAAAGTGAATTTGGAAACCAAATGTTTAGTAGGTTTTTAAAAAAATTCTGAAGAGTTCCGATTTTGTTTGATACGAAATTGGGCCCTTTTTTCCAGAGGGAATTTGGTTTTTACTTTATTTATTAAAAAACAAAATAAAATTTAAAACAAAAGAAAAAAACAATTGATATTAAAATTTTTTTTTGGTTTTAAGTAAAAGATATAGTTTTTAAAAAACTACAACACCCGTTGGGGACTTGGGAACAAAAACTGAATAATACACTTTTTCATTACTGGTATCACGTGATGTTTGTCTGAACATCTGGAGGTTTCCATTCCTTTTCGTGTCATACTTTACAAATGAGATGTCAACGAGGTGTCAACGATATCGCTTGATGGCAAGAAATGTGTTATAAAATAAGCTACCGAACATATTGTGCACTTCAACAGACATCAATTAGTTGTTTGATAACATCCTTTAGATAGACACAAGTGTTCAATAAAGATATTGATAACATCTATTACACACCGATTCTGTTTGTTATCTTGTATGAATATCATTAATCTAGTTTATCATTGGATGAATTATATCATTGTTGTCACCAGCTTTTGTAGTAATAAAGTGTAATCAAGACAACAGATCATTATTTGCACGTCTATACAGTCACATGTTGCCAACATATCACGAGTTTCTTTATGCATTTTTACTTCAACTCACTTTCATCATCTCTTCATTGATGACACTCAGATATTCACTGTGTTTCCATTTACTGTAGATTCTGCTAACAACTTTAACTCTATTCTGTGTTGTCATACGTTGATTTTGCTAATAAACGTTATTCCTGTCTGTGCTTACTGTTAGACTACTTACGTTACTAGTCTGTTTATTTACTGTTAGATCTCAATTAAACGTTTAACTCTAGTTCTTGTCATTACTTTAGACTTGCATTCCAACGTTTAATGTCTAGTTCTGTGTTGTCATTTACTGTTAGATTCTTGCTAACTTTCAAACGTTTAATCTCTAGTTCTGGGATGTCATTTACTGTTAGAGCTCTTCAATAACAACACTGAAAACAGAAAAGGAAGTATAAAATTAGAGAAACCTCAGAAATGAGAAAATCATCACTATAACAGAAAAATACCAATATTTAAAGCAGTAAAGTTTGCTTGAAACTAGTAAAAAACATATCACCAGCAGCTCATTCAAAAAGTTAAACTTGAACAACTTACCAAAGAAACGTATAATTGTCAACGAAAAATAAAACTCAACAAAATATAAATGGAATGGGAACAACTCGTTGCATTTTGCAACAACGCAAACTCCATAGCAACGAAACTTTGATAATTTTCCAAATTAAAACACTTGAAAGGGTCAACAATCAATATGTAACTTCACTTTGGATTCATACCTTCACAGATGGAACTTTTATTTATTTTTTCTCTCTGTAGATAGGTTTTATTTTCAAATAATGCGATCAATAATATACAATGCACTAAAAGAAAAGTTTCTATTTCAAATACCATGATATGTAAGTTCTGTTAACCAACAAGGAAGAAAAAAGTCCCGATATTTGCAATACCTTGCGATGGCGCTTCAATCCCTTCTTTCCAGGTTCATAACCATCACGACCAAGTTTTTGGTTTTTTTCCCAACAATATTTAATAAAGAGTTGGATGGAAATAATTATCATAATTTCAAAGTAATGCCTCAATAGTATACAGTGCATTAACTAAGCTTAACTAAGGTGCTTGCTATACAATGAAAGAAGTATATCGTCATGAGTTATGTTCGGTCGTATTTACCAATGACTGTGGTTAGTAATAAACAATTCATTAATTCAGCAAAGTTAAACAGTACATGCTATACAATGACAGTGGTACATTTCGCACCTGGTAATAATTTTTTTTTAATTATTTTTTTTTAATGAAAAGGAATGTACTTCATAATTTCAAATGATTTCAATAAATGATACACTATAATAGACAATAATATAATAAACTATAATAAACAATAATTTGCATAAATGTTAATTTGCGATAATTTCAATAACTGATACGCTATAATAGATAGACAATTATATTAAATAATACAATAATGCGAAATAAATGGTTAACTAATAGGGCGAAGCTGCTTGAATACAGAATACTTAGATTAATTTTAAATATGATAACTATTGTACTTACTTCAGCTTATGGTAGTCTCTTTTCAGTTATCCATGAATAAGTAAGCTACATGTTTGCACAACACCACATCTTGATTAGCACATAAACTAACATCACTTATCAATAATCCATGAATTAGTCAGTCACAAGTTTGCACATCACCACAGCTTGATTAGTACAGAAACTAAACAGTATTACATAAATATATTTATCTACTACTGAATTTTGCTACTTTCCTTTTGTGTGAAGAAGCAGTTTGCTGAACATTGCATTGATCATTCCTTATTTTTCTATAATTGTTGAGGAAAATGTTAGCAAATGTTGGAACCATGGACAATAAAGTTTTTCTTTTTGAGCTCCGCAGACACATGCAGTACTGTCTAATGAGAATTTTAAGTAGCTAGCAGTTACAATTTGTATGACAATCTCCTTCTGGTTTGTCGTGGCTAAGAACTTATCTTCATATTCAGATGATATCAGCTTTTGAACAACTAGATATGATATGATGCAGAGAACAGTGAGGTCTTGTGATGGGTACTTCAGTCCACCCTTATCTATTAAATGTGTGTAGTCTAACCAGGACAGATCAGGTTCAATTTCTGCTGTAATGCCATTAGCTTGCTGAATAAGTAGGCAACATGAAGGGCACTTTAATCTTCTACACAGTCTGTAGGCAGAGCCGGATTAGCATAGTAGCAGAAGTAGCAAATGCTACGGGCCCCGCGCTTTGGGGGCCGACTCTGGAGCTAAGTTGTCACTAGTCATAAACAAGGAACCAAGTTTGGGAGGTGGGTAATAATTTCCCTTTCATTTTTTTTTTTGAGGTTAGGGCCAAGGTCATGTTTACTCAATTTCGGACTTAATTGGGCGGTCACACTGAGCTCATTAACAACGTAACAGTTTTTTACTTTTTGTATGGAGTGTCTCTTGTGTGCACACGCTTCTAATAAACGAAAACTTGAAAGCTTGAACAAAAGAACAATTAAATTTGACTCATAACCCAGTTCAAGTCTCTGTTCGTTCAGTAGTTTTTGGCGCAGAAACTTAGTTTAAAATAAATGCAATTGGGCGTATGAAATATTGTTCTAAGACATGAGCAGATCTGGGCACTCCTAAATAAATTTCATGTCATTCACGTTTTTGTGAGAAACTGTTTTGCACTCGACTAGATGTCCCAGAAAATAATGCGAGGAAGGGCCAAATGATTAAACAGAAAACTTGGACACACTTGAAGGAGCCTCAACAAGAAGCCGCAACACAGAGCTGCATAATTTTACAGAGAAGCACACAAACGGACACAGAGAGTAATTTTTATTTGTTCTGCTAACTTTGAATGTATTTAAATCCTCCCATCTTGTTATTTTATTATTATTTTATTTTACATAGCTAATTTTATGTTTCAGTGAGAAATTAATTTTTAAAAATAGTTTCTATCATTTTTCGTTTTCAATGAATTCAAATGTTTTAAATCAGAGTTATAGTCATGTTAAGTGGTTAAATTACGAAGCACCCTGTATATAATATATCATCATGAGTAAATTGTTATATCATAAAACGCTGTCCAAACTTTCACATTTATATGTTATATTAGTAGAAAGTAGAAGAATTACATTTATTTGTAAATTCATTTTCTCTTCCCAGATTGAGATAGACATCATGAGCAGCAGAGCCAGAGATACGGGTCGACATTACGCTTCTGGAAGTGCAAAGCGTAAAGCACAAGATGAAAAGGAAAAATATAACCAAGTTCTTGTATCAAAAAACACGCAAGCTGTCTGAATTTTTTAATGTCGTGTGTAATGGTGCTGAATCCAAAGAAATCGAAGCAGAAAATATAGAAGTCGCGTCTCACAGTATAGTAGATGAAGATAGTGATATAGAACAATCATCATTACCAATATTAAGATCAGCAACTCTTCACGATTTAGCCACATTTTCCACAAGACAAACTGAAGTCGAATGTACAGCAAGTCCTTCCAATTTAGCCATATCATTTTCAAGCCAAAGAGAGGCAGAAAGCACAGCACATGCTTCCAATGTAGCAACATCTTCTACAAGCCAAAAGCACAACGAAAATAAAATGTACTCCAACGATATTGGTGAATGGCCAATCAACTTCAATCGAGATTATTGGATTGAGAAAGGAAGCAGCGAAGTGCAACATATGAACAGTGATTTCTTGTCTTCCAAAAAAAAAAAATACGATAAAGAAAACAATCCACGAATTTGTCGAAAATCGTTTTTCACTATAACATAAACCAACAAACAAAACTCATGTGAGAGATTGGTTGTGTTATTCAGAAACTAAAGGACACCTTTTCTGTTTTGTTTGCAAAGTTACTGATTCAGACTGTTCGTCACGGTTTACGAAAGAAGGATTTGACGATTGGAAAACGCAAATAATTTGTTGAAAAGACATGAAGAAAGCACCTCCAATAGACAAGCGATAATTTCTCTGTTAGTTTGCAAAAATAAAGATGCTCGTGTCGATTCTCAACTTGTAAGCCAAATTGAGACCGAACAAACATATTGGCGGACACTTTTGGAGCGAATTACTTCAGTAATCCAATTTTTAGCAGAACGAGGTCTTGCATTTCGGGTAGGGATGAAATTATTGGTTCACCTAATAATGGAAATTATTTAGGTTTGTTGGAATTAATAGCCAAATTTGACATTTTTCTGTCTCAGCATATAAATACTTATGCAAATAAAGGAAAGGGACATACATCATACTTATCAAAAACAACATGTGAGGAATTTATCCATCTAATTGCATCAAGCTTACTGGATCATATTATTTGCAAAATTAAGAAATGCAAGTATTATTCCGTATCACTGGACTCTACTCCAGACATTTCGCATGTGGACCAACTCACTCTAATAGTGCGCTATGTGTTACCATCTGGACCAGTGGAAAGGTTTGTGAAGTTCTTGATATGGAAGATCATACTGCTGAACAACTGCCCAAAGTTTACTTGATTTTTAAAGGAAAATGGCATTGATATCAAAGACTGTCGCGGTCAAAGCTATGACAATGCCAGCAACATGAGTGGGAAATACAACGGCTTACAAGCACGCATTAAGGAGATAAATAAGTACGCAGAATACATTCCTGCTTTGCACATTCACTGAATTTGGTTGCGAAGTGTGCTGCAGAATGTTGTATAGAAGCATCCATTTTTTCGATTTTGTTGAAAGTCTTTATACATTCTTTTCCGCTTCTACCTATCGATGGGGCATTCTTACAAAAGCACTGGAAGATACAGGTTCAAAACTCCGACTTTGAAGAGACTGTCGGACACCAGGTGGTCTTCCTGAGCTGATGCGACAAAAGCACTTTTATGTGGTTTTACCATTATCAAACAAGTTTTGGATGACATCTCAAATAACATGGATCAAAAGGTAGAGTGTCGTAATCAAGCGTATGGGCTAGTTTTGGAGATGAGTAGTTGGAAACGGGAATAGTTAGCATTTTATGGAACGGAATTCTAGAACGCTTGCAAGCGTCTAGCGCTTCATTACAGTCACCTGATCAAGACCTTAACACGGGATATGCTCTTTATGAATCGTTACACGGGTACGTTCAAGCAATGCGGCCTACATTTTCAGATATTGAGGCCAAAGCCAAAATCCTGACTCACTGTCAAGAATATCAGCAACAAACTTCACGACGACGCAAGCGAAATACTAAGTACGACGATTTTAGTGGCTCTACTACGCTCGATGAAGTTGTAGAAAATCAAACACTCAAACAAAAATTTGAAAGTCAGGTGTTTATTGTCATAATTGATAATGTACTCTCTGCCTTAGATAAACGCATGGAAGCGTACCATAGAGTGACTGATGTATTTGGAACATTTCGGCAGTTAAAATCTCTTACAGCAGAAGAGATCTTGAAAAGAACTCAAAATATTGTCAGCTCTTACCAAGAGGATTTGGAAGAAAGCCTAGGCGACGAACTTGTGCAGTTCGCTGAACTCTTAAAACTAATGTAGCTGCTGCTATTAGCAACGAAAAGAATGAGGCCCTTGAACTGCAATTTTATAAACTTATAATGGAAAATTCATTAGAGTCGTGTTTCCCAAATGTAGAAATAGTCTTACGAATTTACTTGTCTTTAATGATTACTAACTGCAGCGGAGAACGTTCTTTTTCAACATTAAAGCGTATAAAAAGTGAGTTAAGAAACATGATGGGACAAGATCGTCTAAATAACCTCACCTTAATGAACATTGAATGTAATTTACTTAGAGAAATTGATTTGTCTAGTATTAAATCGAGACAAGTTTGTTTGTAAAATTTATGTTTTATTATTTATTATCATACAAAACTTAGGGCCTCGCGCTAAAATTTGCTACGGGCCCCGCGCTGGTCTAATCCGGCTCTGTCTGTAGGCAGCAAATCCACTGATGTAGACAAGTACATTAACAGTTCCGTCAGGCACTATGATTTCAGAATTTTCTACATTCACTTTAAACCATGGGTCTCCTTGCTTGGCAGCACTTGTCTCCATCTCATTGTCTGTACTGAACACTGCTAATAAGTCACGAATTGGAATATCACCACATCTCGAGGAGCACATACACAAAACAGAATAAATCCTTATTTTCTTTTCAGTTTCCAAAATTTGCTGAACAGAAACAAGGTAGTTTGCTCCTGAAAGTTGCCTGTACTCACTGAATCTGGCCTCAAGATTGTCCGTTTGTAGTTTTCCTAACAAGATGCACTCTATGTTCATGATGTTTGTGAATGCATATTTAGTTAAATCTATCATTGCCTTCAATGTGTGAATCAAAGCATGGAATGTTTCCTGGTGAGCTTCCTTCTCTTACTGGTAGATTATGCCATGCTTCCACCCATTTGCATAGCTGTTCCAAATTCAACAAATTAGTTTTATCAGTAGCTGTTATAGGCATGGCAAATGGGTTTCGAAGCTTTGTTCCAATAAATTTATTTTTAACATTTATAATGTTCCACCACTGTAGTATTGTATTAATAAAAGTTGCAGTACCATCCTCCTGATCACTGAGCCGTAGAGCTGCAACATTATACTCGTTGAACACAGCAAGGGCTAGAGATACCTTCTGTCTATCAAAACTAGATGGAAACAGTGCTTTGTGAGTAATCGCAGGTGCTAATTTGGTAATGTTGTTACATTCTTTATTATACAAAATTTTCAAGCTGGACATCTTTGCTCTCATGAGTTCCTCTGATTGTGATACAGGATAACAAGGAAAACAAAGTTTGCTCCGTGTCCTTCTGGTTGATCCAGTTGTGCCATATACATTTCAATATATGTACTGAATCATGAAGCAAAAAGATTGGTGTTCCAGAATACACTGGATTCTCAAAAGTGTATGCATTCTGTGAACTTCCTGCAAGTTGTTTGTACACTTTTCTGTTTACTGCATTGTTATCCACAATAACAGCCAGGACTTTAAAACCAACGGACTGCACTGTCTGTATAGTCTGAATCAAATTTCCTTGCAAGTCATCTGATGTCATCTTCTTCATTGGAATTAGTCCAACCACTTCAGTGTAATTGCCAAATATTGAAGAAATAAAAAAATGCCTGCACAGTGGTAGCACTTTCGACTGCATTTGATGCTGTGTCAATCAATTTTCCTCCAGTATAATTTAGTGCAGCTTTGACATAAATTTCATCCATCTGAATGGCTACAATTTGGTCAGTTGCAGAAAGTTTGCTGCTCTTGATCTGTAAATATTTACTGATGTCAGAATCTACAGACTTTGTCAATGGCATAATTAAATTTCTGAGTGTGCCATGATGGGGAAGACACAGATAATTTGATCTTCTTAGAAATCTGTAGCATACTGGGGATTTTATATATGTCATGAATGCAAAACAGTGGGTGTTACTGCTGTACCGTTTTCTGTTATCTGGAGTTCTGACCAGCTGCAACTGTTCAGCGAGGAATTGAAGTGTTTTCTCTGGCACAACACTAGTGCTTGTGGTGGTGGATGATAAACTAATTGCTTCAACCAGATTAGCATGTGCCTTTGTCATGTAATAGTCAACAGTTCGATATTCTTCTAAATCTTTATATAAACAATAGGACAAAAGATTCTCAACATGAGACCATCTCTCAATTTTTCCACTACTTGACAGCCAGTTAAAGGAACTTTTTCTATGGAAACTCCCTTCAGGTGAACAGTAAAGGACATGTCCTGGTCTATTTTAATACTTAGTCCTATAGCTGGTGCTTCCATGGTTTCAACAATTACAATATACAATAGAACATATTCCTTGTCTTTACAAATCTGCAGAAACTTTGCATTTAAATTCTCTTGTAACCTTGCTTCATAATTGTCCTGAAAAACTTTAAAATCACTGATCAGATCTGACTCCAGCCAATCTTCAACATCTTTATTATATCTTTCTTGTACTGCTGTAGCTCGTGCTTGTGGATTCTTACGAAGAACGACAGGCGCTTTTGACATATAAGATGGAAGGTTAGGAAACACAGTGGGAACAGCATCAGGTTTTAAAACTACACAACGCCTGTCAATAATGTGTTCTACATCATTTGCATCTGTATATTTATCTGAACGTACTAAATCTTCTTCTCTAAAATGTTTGATACAAACAACACTATGTTTCGTGGGAAGCCAATCTTGACGTGGAATATTTTTGATCCATTTGTCCCGAATTTCCTGACGATTTTAATTTGGAACCTTGAATGCTTTAACATAATCTCCCTCATAATTAGATCTACAATTTGGTACACAACACTTTCTAGGCATCGTTATTTTGTTGTTATGTTTATTAAAGAAGGTAATTGTTAAATTATACACATATAATTATAATCGTAATTTGATCTACATTTTGGTACACATTACTTACTAGCTAGGTATCGTTATTTTATTGTTATGTTTTAGTGTTTACAACACTGACAACAGCTGTTAGGTTTACTGAAGAAGGTACTTGTTAAATTAACTTATATTATACATATATAATTACAATCGTAATTTGATCTACATTTTGATACACAGCACTTACTAGGCATCGTTATTTTGTTGTTATGTTTACTAAGAAGTTCGTTTGAGTCCGTATGTTTACTAAACACGTTTGAATAATCCGCCTCACCCTCCATCTTGACAAATAGAGCATTTAGGCCAGTTTGTAACGTTGGCCACGGCTTTAGGGTACAGGTGGGATAATGTCGGGTGTTGTTTCAGAAAGTGTTAGTTGTGTTGTGGGTGTGTAGCTACTATCTTCCATTCATTCAATTGTTGTGCATTCATTCCTGTCTTGAGTGTGACATGTCCCAGTTTTTATGTATTTAGTCGTTGTTGTGTTGTTTATGCGTGTTTGCATGAAATTGATCTGGTTGTGTTTACTTTGTGAAATTGATCTGGTTGTGTGATTATATATTAATTAGTGCATCCGTGCAATGGTTTTACTTTCACTCGTGATTTGGCTGCGACATCTCCCAGTGTTGGTGTTTCGTCTATTTGTTGCGTTGTTAGTGTGTACTCTCAGGCGTTTATTTTGTCGTGTGTGTTCGTAAATGTGTCTAAAGAGTATGTCGTTGTATTGTCGTTGGTCGTGTTTGGCCTTGTTCCTGCACACCCACACCAGGTATCTGAATTCTGCCAATAATCTGTAATGTTCTCTTTGTGGGCTTGTGTGTGTTTGTGGTAGTACGTTTATCATGATTTCTTTATATGTGTCTATCTTGGTTGTGTTTATTGTTGTTTGTAGTGAGTTTAATGCTAGTTGTATTGTGTTGCAATGAAAGAAAATGTGGTCTTCTGTCTCTTGTCTGTTTTGATTGCAGATGTGACATTTGCCTCGTGTTACTGTCTTGTGTTTCTACCGGTGTGATGTCGAAAAGTAATCTGTATGTGACTTCTTTTGCTTGTTTAGATGTTTGCGTTTTGTGTAACTTTCTAAAGATCTGTGGGTAGTCTGTAACAAAATGGGTGTAGCCTCTTTTTATTCTATTGTGTAATGCTGGTTCTTGTGCCGTAATTAGATGTTTGTATATCTGTTTTGTGGGCTTGTGTATATGGTTTCCATTGTCCTTTATGTTTTGAATGCACTGTAGGTAAATTGTGGTAGTGGAGTGTTTTGTTGTTTATTGGGTGTAATTTTGTTAATCGTATGCCTATGTAGTAGTGTGTTCAAGTGTATTCGTCAGGCTGTTTTATCATGTCTCCTACGAAGCAGATTCTCTGTGTTTGTACTCGTGTGTTTTGATGTCGTGTAGAGAGATTCCGCCACTTTCTTTATGTTGTATTAGTGTCTTAGCTGCTATGGTATGTAATGTGTTTTGGAAAATGAAATTCCTGATGGTAGTTTGTATTTCTATCATAGTTTGTTGCGGTGGTTGGAAAACATTGGATGTGTATGTTATTGTTGGTATGATGTACATGTACACTATCGTGCTTCTGCCAAATATCGTGTTTGTTGTGTATTTGTATGTTTCTAAGCGTTTTTTAATCTGTGTGACTATGTTTTGACATGTATAATTGTTTCTTATTACGGGGTTGCCTTTAAAGAGGATTTCATATAATTTTAGTTGATTGACTTGAATTAGGTTAAAGGAGAAATCTGATTTGTACTTAAACCTTCCTATTCACATTATTTGCGACTTCTGTATGTTTATTTTCGCCCCGCCATCTATAGTGTATTCTTGAAATGTTTGGAGTATATTCTCTATGGATTGATACGTTGTTAGGTGGAAAAAATATTGTGTCGTCTGCGTATGCTATGAGTTTTTTTTCTCCTAGGCCAGGTATGAAGGTGCCTTTGACGTTCTGGTCTCTCCGGATTTTTTCCACTAATGGTTCCAGCGCTAAGACGTACAATAAAGTCGGTAAAGGGCATCCCTGCCTCATTGATCTTTTTTATGTTATGTTATGTTATGCGATCGACGTCATGGCACATTGGGCATTCCCATTCGTGCTCTGTCCTCCGTTGCAGCAGCCATCCCAAAGTCCATTTGCTCACAGTACCCATGAGAAGTTGATTACTATATCTTCTCTCTCTACCACGAAGACGACACTGTCTGGCATGTCCAAACTTAACACCCAATTCTCGAACTCGTTCCAGTGTCTGAAACTCGCCCATGTCACACAATTGAGAGCGTACCGCATTGATGATATCGGCTCTGTCCATGCTTCTGCCCACTTGAGTCGGGGCACTGTTTGCAAGAGAGTCAGCACGCTCGTTACCCGCACTCCAGCATGTTCAGGCGTGTACAGCCAAGTCATTTTCTTGAGATGTGATCTCCGAATGCTGTTCACCCATTCCACCTGCATACTTCCAGATGCAATCAGTTGAAGCATACTCATCGAGTCTGATATGATGATCGTATGGGTAACCTGTTGCTCAGCCACCCATGACAGAGCCCTGGAGGCAGCTGTGATCTCCATAGTCATGCTCGATGTCGTTGTCTCAAAAGCCCCGCAGTCCTCATGAAGTGTGCGATTAATATCGGGTCTGATAAGGTGTGGTTTATTATCAGTGTGCTCTCTGGGCTTTTATACAAAAGTTTAATCCAGCTGGCGTAGGATGGCCCTATATTGCAATCGTGTAACGTCCCGTGCAAGTACTCGTATGAGACTCTGTCAAAAGCCTTCTCCTGGTCTAAGGATAATATTGATGTTTGTATATCTTTATCGTGTGAGTATTGGATTATGTCTCTTATGAAGTGTGTGTGTTTTATGTTGTTTCTGCCTTTTATGCTACATTGTTGGTCTATGTGAACTAAGTCTTTCATGAAGGGGGCTCATTTTAGTCTCAAGGTTTTAGTTAGTATTTTGTCATCTGTATTCAGTAGGGATATTGGTCTGTAGTTTTTAGTTTATTCTGTATCTGCGTTGTCTTTAGGGATTAGTGTTATGTATGCTTGATTCATGCTATGTGGTAGTTGGTTTGCTTTTAGAGATTCATTTAATACTTTAAGTAGAAGTGGACCTATTATGGGGAAGAATGTTTTGTAGAAACCAGTGGTTAGTCCGTCTGGTCCTGGCGTTTTACTCTCTTGTAATGTATTTAGAGCTATTTGTAGGTTTTGTAGTGTTAGTGGTGGTTGATCTAGGGTGGTTTTGCTTTGGTCTGTGAGTTTCTTGACATATGACATGTATTTCCCTGTTTGTGGTGCTGTGTGTTCTGATGTGTATAGTTGCTTATAGTATGTGTGGTAAACGTTGATTATTTCTTGGTTTCCTGTTAATGTTTCTCCTTTTTCATTTTGAATTCCCCTTTTTTTGTTTTTGTTTCTGCCTGTATTGTTCTATTATTAATAAATATTTGGTGGGTATTTCGTGCGCGTTGATGTTTAGTTTTGTTCTGAGTAGAGCCCCTAGGTAGGTGTGTTGTTTGTACTTGGTTAATTCGTCATTGAGTGTGTGTATTTGTGGTGCGTTTCGGTCTATCAGTTCAGTTAGTCGTATGGCTTCTTCTAGTATTTTTGTTTGTCGTTTGGATTATTTCTGTATTTGTGTTGCTAGTAGTTGTGTGACTTCTTTAAATGTGTTTTTGAGTAAGTCCCAGTAGTTTATTAGATTGTCCAATGGTGTGTCTTTGGTGTAATCTTCTAATAATGTTGTTATTGTGTCTGTGAAAGTCTTGTTTTGCAATAGGGTATCGTTAAATTTCCAATGTGGTGATCTTTTGTTTGTAGTGTTGTTTGGGTTGTCGTTTAGTGTTAGAATTACTGCTTTGTGGTCTGTGAATTGTGTGTTTGAGACGTGTTCTATTTTGCTAATTTTGGAGGACTCTTCTGTGTAAAACTTGTCTATTCTTGATTTCCTTCTTGTAATGTGTGTTTGATCTAGGTATGTTGTTTCCGTTCCTTTTGAGAAGGTATGTCTATATTCGTCTACGAGTGAATATTTCCCTAGTATTCCGTTTAGTGTTGCTATAGCTTGTGCGTTTTGTCGTGTTGTTGTTCTGTATGAACTGTCAAGATTGTGCGTGATGCAGTTGAAGTCTCCTCCCATTGTGATATGTTGGTTTTTGTACCTTTTTAATGTGCGTGACAATGTTTTGTAGAATAGTGGTTGTTCGTGTCTTATGGCCGGTGCATATATGTTGACTATTGTGTGTATCTTCTTCTTGTGTTTGTGCTTGGTTTGTATTATTAGTGTTCTTCTTTTATGTCGTTATGGCAGTGTGTTGTTTCCCAGTCGTCTGATATCTGTATTGTTGCTACTCCCCCTTTTGTCCCGTTTCCTGTGTTGTGCCACTCGTGTATACCTAGAGGTGTTTTGTTGAGAAGTGTTGCTTTGTTGAGGTGTGTTTCTTGTAGTAGAGTAAAGTCTGGTTTGTATTTGTGTGTTAGGTTGACGATATGATGTGTTTTGTGTTTCGGGGTGTCTTATGTTGAGAGATATAATGCATATTTTGTTCCTAATAAGAACCATTTGTGTATATGTAGAAGTGTGTCTCTTTCATTCATTCTCTTTCATTCGTACTTGCCGTGATCTTGTCTTGAATGTCTGTGGTCTAGTGATGTATGAAGAGCGAGTGTTTTTCGTCCGTGTCGTGTCCTAGCCAAGATGGAGGTGTTGCTTCTTCGTCTGTGTCTTCGTTTTCCGTTGTAATGTGTTATTCCGTTGGTGTTGGGGTGGTCTGCAGTGGATTGGGTGGTTGTTGGTGCGGACTACTATTGGTCGGTGTACTGTTTTGTATTCTTTTCCGTTTCCATCGACTTTCTACTTTTGTATATTCATTTGCTGAGTTGTTTTCTGAGTCAGATGTGTTATGTGTGTTTTCTTGTAGTTCTGTGGTTGTTTTTGTGGTTCTATCGTTTATCGTTTCTGTAGTTGGTATTATAAATCTGTCATCTATGCTGTTTTTTCTGTTTTTCATTTTTTTCTCAGGGCATTGCCTAATCTAATGGGTATCCTGCACGCAGATTGTGCACTGTGAGCGTCTGCCGGGCAGGGTAATCCATACTTGTTGATGTGTTAGGGCGTTGCCTGTCAGTTGTAAATTTAGGAAGTGAGGGATTTGATGAGTTTTCTCCTCCTTGTAATAAAATGTCCATTTGTCATTAGCACTTTTAATTCTGGAATTTTCTACTTCCGTATCTTTGATGATTATTTTGGCAAGTTCGGTGACTCCTTCTTTTGTGGAGGCAGGGTGCAGGCAGTGTATTACACCATTGTTTTTTGTTAGTTCTAAGTGTTCTATTAATATATTGATTTGGGGGTTACTCCACTCAAGTCTTTTTAAGTTTAGATTTTTCTAGTGCTGGATGTGTGCAGCTGTGCTAAACGTGGCGTACCACCTGTGTGGGTCCGCAAACCTGTATAGCGATGCTACACCGTTTGGGCCCACGTCTGCTGGTACCGTGAGCACAGCCGCCATCATTGCATATGACAATCTTGACACGTTTTCATTTACAGTTATAATCAAAGTCCCTGGCCGATGTACAAAACCGTCTTCTAAGAATTAATTTCTATCCAAGGTAACGGTAGCTATTTTCCTTGCCATTTTGAATTATGGCTAGATAGGCGGAAAAAAGAGAAAAAAGGTCACAAGTACAACTTGATGAAAATCCTGGAGATTTGCACAATTACATGATTAATAGTTATTTATCTGGGTATGAAAAAAACGCAACAAAAGTTGAGTATAACCTCAGAAATGAGAAAATCATCACTATAACAGAAAAATACCAATATTTAAAGCAGTAAAGTTTGCTTGAAACTAGTAAAAAACATATCACCAGCAGCTATTCAAAAGTTAAACTTGAACAACTTACCAAAGAAACGTATAATTGTCAACGAAAAATAAAACTCAACAAAATATAAATGGAATGGGAACAACTCGTTGCATTTTGCAACAACGCAAACTCCATAGCAACGAAACTTTGATAATTTTCCAAATTAAAACACTTGAACGTGGGAGAGTCCAGAATTACAGGAGATATAGTGTATGTAGATGCAAGTATGTGTGTTTGAGAATGGATATGCGTTTCAATGTATGTATGTGTGTGTGCATGTGAAAACAATGGGCGAGACTACCTATTGATGCGCCATGACACGACTTAGTGGCTGAAGTCTTGATGTAATGGACGTTACTTTATTGACTTTGTAGAACGAGACACAATAACAACAAGAACCAAACAATTCGATAGAAACTTGACAGAAACTTGTACACACACTGTTTGAAACTTGGTAACAAGAACTGAATAATAAGGTTAATAATAAGAATAATAATCAAGTGATGTTTGATTAAATGTCGATTTTTCCAAACCATATATTGTTTTTTTTTATCTATAAGTAAGAGATATAGTTTTTAAAGAAACTTGTACATACACAGTTGGAGACTTGGTAACAAGAACTAGATAATACACTTTATCATTACCGGTATCACGTGATGTTTGTCTGAACATCTGGAGGTTTCCATTCCTTTTCGTGTCATACTTTACAAATGAGATGTCAACGAGGTGTCAACGATATCGCTTGATGGCAAGAAATGTGTTATAAAATAAGCTACCGAACATATTGTGCACTTCAACAGACATCAATTAGTTGTTTGATAACATCCTTTAGATAGACACAAGTGTTCAATAAAGATATTGATAACATCTATTACACACCGATTCTGTTTGTTATCTTGTATGAATATCATCTAATTCTAGTTCATCAGTGGATTGAATTATATCATAGTTGTCCCGTTCTGTAGAATGAATAATCAACGAAACAGACATTGAATTTCACGTCTGAACAAGTCAATGTACAGCTACCGTCCAAGCAACTGCACCTCATATTCATGACATCTAGCTGTCGATGTGTCCACTGAGTCAACCGTCAGTTTTGTATATGTCTTACTGTTAGTTTCTCTACTGTATTTACTGTTAGATTCTTGCTAACTTTCCAACGTTTAATCTCTAGTTCTGTGTTTTCATTTACTGTTAGATTCTTGCTAACTTACAAACGTTTAATCTCTAGTTCTGTGTTGTCATTTACTGTTAGATTCTTGCTAACTTACAAACATTTAATCTCTAGTTCTGTGTGTCATTTACTGTTGGATTTTGGACATTTTGAACAGTAGTCCCAAGATAATAAATCTGTTCACTACTTTCAGTTTCTTGCCACTTGTTGTAATTTTTGGGTTAGCATATACTTTCTAGGTGCTGGCTAGTACATGACTTCAGAGATCTCGGTATTGATGGTAAGACCAAAGTTGGAGCAGACTTGTGAGAATCTGTTCATGCTAGTCTGGAGATCTGCCTCAGTGTTGGCAGTGAGGGCGCAGTCGTCAGCAAATAAGAGATCTCTGATGGTATCAGACTTTGCTTTTGTTTTTGCTTGAAGTCTTCTTGGATTTTCCATCTGTTCGTTACTTGATGTCGACACCTATGTTACTTCTCTGAATGCATCTGTCAGCATGGCAGAAAACATAATGCTAAACAGAGTTGGTGTAATCACACAGCCTTGTTTGACTCCGATCAGGACGGGAAAAGGCTCTGATAGCTCGCCTTGGTCCTGCACTCTGGCGTGCATCCCCTCATGCAGTTGCTGCACAATCTTGATGAATTTTTCAGTACAGTCATATTTAGCCATGATCTTCCAGAGACCTTCTATACTGATATAACAAAACGCCTTGGCAAGTCGATGAACGCTGTGTATAGATCACGATGTTGTTCTTGGCATTTTTCTTGCAGTTGCCTTGCCGTAAATACCATGTCTGTGATCTTTGGAATCCACTGGCTTTCAGGCAAAGAGTCCTCTGTCAAGATGAGCTGTGAGGCGGTTCAAAAGGAATCTGGCAAATGTCTTCTCTGCAATAGATAGTATGGAGATGCTTCGATGATTGTTACATTCATGTCTGTTTCCTTTTCGTTTGTATAGGTAGATAATGGATGCATCTTTCATTTCTTGTGGGATGATTTCACTCTGTCATATTTGTTAGAAGATAATATGGAGCTTCTCAATGAGAATATTGCCGCCTTCTTTGTAGATCTCTGCAGGAATTGAGTCAGCACCAGGAGCCTTGGCGCTAGAAATCTGAGAAATAGCTCTTCTTGTCTCATCTAAGATTGGAGTTTCATCTAATGCGTCATTTATAGGGATTTGAGGCAGGCGGTTTATGGCCATGTCATTTATAGATGATAGTTGATTTAATATGCTGCTGAAATGCTCACTCCAACAAGGAAGAATTGTTTCCTATCTGTCAGCAGTGTGGTTCCATCTGAGCTAAGGAGAGGGAATGATGATGGTGATGTTGGACAATAAACCGCTTTAAGTGCATGATAAAAGTTCTTTAGGTCGTGTCTATCTGCAAAGTTCTGAATCTCTTCTGCCTTTCTGCTCAGCCATGAGTCACGCATCTGACGTAGTTTACATTGGATGGATCTGCGCAAGTTGTTAAATGCGGTTTTCTTTGATGACGATTTAGGATAATTTTGAAGAGCATTATAAAGGTTGGATATCTCAGCCAACATTTGTTTTACTTCCACAGAGGGTTGTCCAGTTTGTATCAACATTTTGATTGTCCAACAGAGTTGGCTGGAGACAGTCTTCTAGTTTGTTCACCAGCTTTTACCTGATGTTAACATTCTTGAGTTTGATGACATCTCTCTCTCTCTCTCTCTCTTCTCTCTCTCTCTCTCTCTCTCGCGATCCCGGCCTAGACTGATGAAACAACTTTTATCAAGAATTTTACCGTGTTTTTAGGACCTGTTCCTCCGCACAGCTTCTCGAAGCTCTGTGTTTGAGGCCAGGATTCTTTTCTTATGCCTGCTATTAGTTGACAATCTTGCAGAACGTGTTCTGCCGTTATGTCCGCCTTGTTGCAGGGGCACAGGCTAGTTGTGCTAATTTTAAATTTGTTAAACATGTGAGCGCGGAGCTTGTTGTGGCCGGTACGGAGGCGGAGTATGGCAACTTGATCACTACAAAACAGACCATAGTAACCGTCGCTGTTGTTGTATTGGGGATGGTCTTTTGTTCATTTGTCTCTGTAGTGCCAGCTGATGATTGTTCTGGCTTCCTCATAACTGATCTCGAGATCAGTCTGAGGTAGTCGCCCGCCTTCTTTGGCAAGCTTGTCGGTGTTTTAAATTTTCCCGCTTATGTTACAGTGCGATGGGATCCACTGAATGACGGTGCGTTTGAGTGTGTACACTAGGGCATCGAGGTCGCTTTGAGCTCATTGAGCTCTGTTTTGCCTGCGCGTTTGAGCGCCGTGACCGATAGAGCATCGGTGAATATCACGACTTTGTTGCGAGAGGTGCCTCTTCTCTCTAGGATCATTTCGGCCACTGTTCTATTGCCTCTGCCCGGTAGTTATTGAGTATTTTACTGTGGCAATCCTTTGTGACCGTTACTTTCTTTGAGAGTTTAGCACTATTCCTCCTCCGCTGTCGCTGATTGCGTTCCTAGCCGATCCTTCAGTATAGACAGTATCTACCACTTATTTTCATGGTTCTCTGTCTCTGTATTTTTCTGTGGCCGGTCTTCTTTCGAAGTTTTCTTGCTGCCCTTTTTTAGTATGCCTGGGATTGATTTCCTTAGTTCCAGCATTTTGGTTTCTACATGGGCACTTATCGGTTGCCGGGATTGATTTGGCTTTGCAGTTAGCTAAGACCGTATGGTCTGCGATCAGTGCTTTTGCGTTTTGCGAAGCAATCCTGTAACCTGCCCCTTCCGATTCCATTCATTCTTTCGTACATGGGTGGGAAAATTGAGCCGTTTAAGTTTTTCCGCCAACACCAAGACTTTTCTGTCCCTTCGATCTGCCATTGATTGGATGCCTGTGATTGTTTCCATCGCCTTGATAGTCGTGGACTTCATGGTTCCTGTAATAACGCGCATTGCACGGTTCTGACTATTGCTCACTTTGGCGAATTGCTTGTTGGATGCACTGCTCCACGCTGCAATGCCGTACTCCAGGACCTATCGCACTCTTCCAGAGTAGAGTGTTTTGAGGACTCTGGTGTTTGCTCTCCACGTGGAGCCTGCGAGTTTGCGCATTATTGTGAGCTGTGTCTCGCTTTTGCCGTAGCATTTTCAATTTAGGGGCACCACATCAGTTTTCGATCGAGTGTGACTCCAAGGTACGTTAGAGTCTTGCTTTCTGGAAGATCTTGTCCATTGACTTTAAACTTAATGTTGTGATTCTGGTTATTCTGGGAGAACACAGTGTAGGAGTTTGATGACATCTAAACTTTTGTGAGTTGTTTTTCCCTGCGGACGCCTGGCGGGTTTGATATGCATATTTAGCTTTGACACAATAAGACGATGGTCGGTCCAGCATTCGGTACCACAAATGGTCTTGGTGACACGCACATCCTGACTATCTCTTTTTCTAATAATTACATAGTCAATAACTGCTTCCCGTCTCTCTTCAGGACGTCTATTACTCCAGTAGAATGTATAGCCTGCACCAACCTCACACAATTGGCCCTCGCCAGCAAGTCGAGTCTCGCTCAGTGCAGCTATGTCAATGTTATATCTGGCTAATTCTCTTCCAATCAGGGAGGTACGCCTTTCTAGTCTGTCTGTGTTGTCTCTGTCGAGCAGAGTGCGCACGTTCCATGTGCATAAAATAAGTGGAAAGGATCTTGCCTTTCTTTTGTGTTTCCTTGTTTCGACCGCAGGAGTAAAGTACCCACAAGTCGCGGTAAGTTGGATAGAAAGTGTTGGAACATTAAATGTTTAGTGCACAATTTCTAGCCCCGTCCTCATGCCATGGATTTGAGCAGTGCTTTCCTAGAGAGGGCTGCCCAGCAGCTCAAGGGGCTGCCAAAACCTATTGCTGCTCCGATCAGTAGAAGACGATCATATGGCCTGGGCCGCCTGTGTGCAGGTCTGCGACTACGGCTGCAAGCGTACCCACGCCTGCCGCTTCGTCGCTCGCCCATTGCCACAGGACTTGGTTTGTGATGTATGTTTGGTGGATGGATGAAATGGTGACTTGCGCGATACTTTGGTTTAAAGTGAGAAAGAGTTGCACAGTTCGTCGATCTCAGCCTCGCCCATTCTTCTATTTCCAGTAGCAGTAAATAGTCGAGACGGCTGAAGAAGGATCTGGGTGCAGCGGATGACCAGGACGTTCTACGTGCCTGGCCTTGCTCACTACGCTCCGCAACGCGTTGCTGGCAGACGCCTTCTTGTCCTTTGAACCAGAGTATGGTTTCTTCCGCACAATCTTCCGAGTCCAGTCTTTGTATGCAGGGTTGGCATACCCGGATTCACTGATTGGTTTAGTACCGAATCGGTTAACCGCGCCTGGTTTAGCCGGCCTGTCAAAGCTGTTTCCTGGGGTGACGATGCCGCATGCTGATAACTACTAGGAGCCACAGGCGTGAGCTGGAAGTCAAGTTTGGACCAAAGGGGATGGAACCCTGAAAGAGGCGTGACAGTCATTCTTACCAGAGAAATTATAAATCCTGACTCCAGATCCTCTATACTAATACTAAAACTAATACTACTACTAATAATAATACTAACACTACTTATGATACTACTACTAATAATAATACTAACACTACTTATGATACTACTACTAATAATAATACTAACACTACTTATGATACTACTACTAATAATAATACTAACACTACTTATGATACTACTACGATAAAGGAAAATTTCTTATCACTCTGGTCGTCTGACGTAGTCTGCTGCCAAGAATTACAACAACAACAAACAAAAAATATTAAACATATAAAGATAAATAGACAACTGAAACGATAAACACATACAGATAAATATACAATTTCTGAAACGATAAACACATAAAGATAAATGGATAAATTCTGAAACGATAAACACATAAAGATAAATAGACAACTTCTGAAACGATAAACACATAAAGATAAATAGATAAATTCTGAAACGATAAACACATAAAGATAAATAGATAACTTCTGAAACGATAAACACATAATGATAAATATACAATTTCTGAAACGATAAATACATAACGATAAATAGAATTTCTGAAACGATAATGCATAACGATAACAGATAACTGAAACGATAAATACATAAAAATAAATAGACAATTTCTGAAACGATAACAATCCCCAGACTGCAGTAGACACTATTGAACTACCACAACCCATGAATTGTTGGCCAATACTCCCCTCTCTCCAACTAGAGCCAACTATAAACTTATCTAGAGTTTACTGTTCTCCAACACAGCCGCGGTTTGAAAGAGATTGATCTCAGAATTAATGAGGTCACTTCTCGTCAGTATTTCGGCACTAAGAAATAATAAAAATGACCTCGGCTACTATCAGTCTCCAACTGGCAGGATTCGCCACCGTGACAATGTCTCCAATAAAATGAAAACACAAATAAACGAATGACAAAAATTTGAACATGTAAAAGAATTGATTGATTGATTGATTGATAAAACCATCATCATTAAACTTCGGTGAGTAACCATGTGTGCTCCGATCTTTTCTTACATATAATGATCTTAGCGGCAGCGCACAACTCCGTAGGACCGGCGAGGTCCTAATGTAATTTTAGAAAATAAATAATTTGGAGGAATTTTTAATTTTCTTATCAATTTTGCAAGACAGCAACTTTCAGCCTGTCATCAATTTTACAGGGCAGCGACTTCCAGCCTGCTCTTCTCAATTTTGGCAGGGCGGATTTCAACCTGCTCTTCTCAATTGTGCCAGAGCAGCGACTCTTCCAGCCTGCTCTTATTAATTTTGCCGGGGCAGCAACTTTTCCAGCCTGCTCTTCTCAATTTGCCAGTGCAGCAACTTTTCCAGCCTGCTCTATTGATTTTGCCAGGCAGCAACTTTCCAGCCTGCTCTCTCAATTTGCCAGGGCAGCGACTTTTCCAGTCTGCTCTTCTCGATTTTGAACTGCCAAGGATTAATTTAATGCTTAACTTGAACTACGTGTTATCGTCCGTCGTCTATAGGACTAGGAACTCGATCTCACCTACACTAAGATCACACTACATAAACACGGATAAACACAACAAGGGCGACTCATCTAGCCCTAGAACGCAAATTAAAGCTAACATCGCTACGCTTAACGGCAAGAGTGGACAGCCAACTACATCTTCCACCTGGGAATAGACAATAGACAATAGTCGCATTTCTATTGCAATGTATATTGAATTAACCAGTATACCGGCTTTTCGTCATCATACAAAACACTGCGAACTTGTATATCGTCTCAGAGTGGTGAAGGGGTTAAGATAATCATATCGGTTTTGTGTCTTTTCCTGCAGATCACGTTCTCTGTCGTTATTTTTTCAATTAATTAAAACTCAATTACAATTTTACATATACAGGGCAATTAAACACCGACAGTGTAGCAGTATCAACTTTAAATTCTTTTGATTTGCGTTGTCTTAGACTTGACCAGTGACTTAAGGCAGGTTGTGTGAAACGACAACTACATGTCAAACCTTAATAATATATGACCCATCTGTGGTAGAGGATTGTATCGAAAAGATTGGACTCTACAGTCACCTCCACGTATAATAGAGAGTTGAAATAACACATGTCTGAATATGTTTTTTTTTTGTAATGAAAGAACAAATTGAGCCATACTTAAGTCTAGTACGAGAATGTAGTACACCTCGAGCGTCATCAATCTTTAGAATAAGAGCGCTCAGAGTGTGTTTCATTGCAACATTTGTGTGGTTTTTCTTAAAGCTCACACCGTTTGACCATGATCAAGTGAGCATCACACTTTTATCTTTGTCAATAGATCGACAATGTCGTCATCGTCGCTTGCGATGGAGGTTAGTAGCCAGTGAGTTATTTTGACACTTTTAGTTTTCTCTTTCAAAACAAAACTGACTTTCAGCTGATATGTAACGGCTATCGTCCACTAACAACTAGCCAGGCTTCACGCCACCATCGCCTCATTAAAGAATCGACAGTAGCCCATCATCCCTGGTGATTACCCTGCACCCCCATGCACCGTTGTCTGTCGTTGAACATTCGTAAATCACGAATAAATATTTCTTTTGGAACTCTAAGGGAGACAATTTTCAAGAATTTTGTTTTACTACAGCCAAAGTTATGGGACTTGGCTGATTTCTTCAACATTTAGTTGCTCTGCTTATTTTGTCTCTTTCTGTTAATCTTCTCTATTGATTAGTGTATGTGTCTGTTAATCTTCTATTGATTAGTGTCTGTGTATGTGTAACTTCTATTGATTAGTGTATGTGTACTCTGTAATCTTCTCTATTGATTAGTGTATGTGTACTGTGTAACCTTCTCTATTGATTATGTATGTGTATGTAATCTTCTCTATTGATTAGTGTATGTACTTGTAATCTTCTCATTGATTAGTGTATGTGTACTTGTAATCTTCTCTATTGATTAGTGTATGTGTACTTGTAAACTTCTATTGATTAGGTGTATGTGTACTGTGTAATCTTCTCTATTGATTAGTGTATGTGTACTGTGTAATCTTCTCTATTGATTAGTGTATGTGTACTGTGTAATCTTCTCTATTGATTAGTGTATGTGTACTGTGTAAACTTCTCTATTGATTATGTATGTGTAACTGTGTAATCTTCTCTATTGATTAGTGTATGTGTACTGTGTAATCTTCTCTATTGATTAGTGTATGTGTACTCTGTAAACTTCTCTATTGATTAGTGTATGTGTACTGTGTAAACTTCTCTATTGATTAGTGTATGTGTACTGTGTAAACTTCTCTATTGATTAGTGTATGTGTATTTGGTATTAGTCAACTCTGGTAGTTAGCAACATGACCAATCAGATATCTTGACCTTCGAACGTTCAATATTGACAACTTGTTGAACCACTCTTTGTGATCTGTATGTGTTTCTGAGACTAAGAGCGATTGTACGGTGTGCCAGTTATGCGCCTACAAGTAGGCCAACACATCCAATTTCTGTTTAGCGTTTTGTTTACTAAGGTAACATCCCTACGTCTCTACTTCAGTGGCCTCTTACGACATGCCTTGTAGGTCGCAGTGTTATTATTATTTGCTACCCCGGCAACACACAGCTGACCAATCAGATATAATAATACACTATGATATAATTCACCAGATGGGGTATTATAAAGTGAGGTTTTGTCAAATCTTGCTCGTAGCCCATCTCAACAATTTCTTATCTGATTAGACAATATGCATGAGATTTAGCTGGAAATAATCAACCAGAATAATTTGTGATGAAGTGGTTTAGCCACTTAATAAGACTGCATCCAAACTCCACAGTATACTGAATCTTCTACAACAGAACATTAAGAAAGAAGGCGAGAGGTAGACCATGAAAAAGATGGTTAGATGGCATAGCAGAATCCTGTCAAAGATGCCAAATTGAAGCCAACAAACATGACAAATAAGAATGAACTCCTTTCAGAGAATCCAAGTATAACAACAATTGAATAGGTTATATACAGATGTTGGAGAGAATTTGTATCTTCCTACAAGCCGTCATCAATTTGGATGATCTTGTCTTACTTTACCCATCTGTGTTCAAAGAAGGAAGAAAATAATTGATGTTCATTTTTTAGATTTAATAAACAAAAGATAATACAATTACGATTCAAGGAAACTAATACGAAGAGAATAACAGGCTCCATGTCTTTACCATTGGTGATTAGTTCTCTATTGTCGATTTGTTCTCATGAATAGTGTCCCTTAAGTGTTTCTGATAAGTATTTCATTGTTGCTTCCCCTTGACACAATTTTCAGACGTCACTTGATGAATGTGCTTATCTAAAAAACTGTGGTTACAACTTGTAATACCGCTTTCTAAGAGATGTAGGACAGGAGGTACATATGAATGTACATTTTAATGGCCTCTTCTTAGTACAGTCATCACGAAACTGTTCAGCTTATGATTTTTTTCTTATGCAATCCACAGAAAAAGCTCATTGACTTTACCGTGGATGGAACCACAGCCAACTATACACTCATAAGTTTATAGTTGGCTGTGATTGAACCCGAGTCTCCCGCATGGGAGCCAAGCTCTAACCCATTCGACCAGATGCCCCACTCCTTGTCTAAAGCTTCCACTGAAATTACAAATTAATAATGCGATCACGAGCTAGTTTCTATTTTTATTCCTCTTTCAATCCGTATATGACGTAAAATGCATCAAAACAACATCTGGCCCATTAATATTCATGAGATCGACCCTAAATATTTAATTTGCTAATGAGAATCTCTGTTTTGCTGCGTGTGGAGTCCGTCTAAATCCCTGTTTCCCAAAGTGGGGCGCACGCCACACAGGGGGGCATTTTCATCGCTTTGGGGGGCAATGGACTAGTTCGGAGTTTAACTAAAGTTCATGATGCTGCAAAACCGATATATTGGCTTTTGGATGTCTGTTGACAAAAATAAATGTTGCTTCAAAATCACTTTACTGAAGTTTAACAAATCTTCAATAAACGGAAAGTACTTATATCTAGGAACATTTATACCTCATTTTAATAAAGCTTCAATAAACGGAAAGTACTTATATCTAGGAACATTTATACCTCATTTTAACAAATCTTAAATAAACGGAAAGTACTTATATCTAGGAACATTTATACCTTATTTTAACAAATCTTCAATAAACGGAAAGTACTTATATCTAGGTACATTTATACCTCATTTTAACAAAGCTTCAATAAACGGAAAGTACTTATATCTAGGTACATTTATATCTCATTTTAACAAATCTTCAATAAACGGAAAGTACTTATATCTAGGTACATTTATACCTCATTTTAACAAAGCTTCAATAAACGGAAAGTACTTATATCTAGGAACATTTATACCTCATTTTAACAAAGCTTCAATAAACGGAAAGTACTTATATCTAGGTACATTTATACCTCATTTTAACAAATCTTCAAAAGCGGGAACGCATGTGTTAAAATTGAGTCATATTTTGTTTAAAAACTGTAATGTGTCCATCATTTGCCAACCTTGTCATGAAGGCCAAAATGTGCTTTTATATAGGGCAATATTGAGTATGTAGTAGTATTGGACAGAGCCACGTACATCATATTTCTACCAAAGAAAGCAGGTCCGAAGGTTGATTTGGCTTGGAATTTTAGGGTCGATGGGAAAACCAAGAAACATCAAGGTGGTTTGACTCAAATACAAGTTATGGGCCATTAGTCTGATTACTAGAGTAATGGATACTCACTGTGCAGCTGGATTATACAGGTGTCCTTAGAGTACAATTTTGCAGTTGTATAGTTAGCAAAGGAGCATTTATAAATGGATTACAGTAGAATGTCATGAGATCTTGTTTTCCATGTTTAGCGACAGATTGAGAAGGCGTGGTTGGGATTTATAATTTTAGACATTGACAGAAGAATGTTGTTAGTCGAAGTAAAATGAGTCTCTTCCAAGAGAGTAACAGATGTGGGAAATCGCAGTTCTGAGAACAAAGTTTTGGAATAGTAAAGTAATAGAATATTCACCCATTATATATATATATATATATATATATATATATATATATATATATATATATATATATATATATACGGTGGACTTTAAGAAGAGGGAATAATAGAGCAGATATAGAGACAAATACAGAACAACTTTGAGGTATCTGAATAAAAATAGAGAACTAGACACATAAGAGCTAAAGTACAGGACTGTTAGGCCAGATTATACAAGAAAAGCAGAAGAGAACCGAAGAGCTTCACGTATAAGATATAACTATTGGAGTTTAGGATTTATCAGAGCTAATTAGAAGAAAACACAACACTTTTTCATAAGAACAGATTTGACCACAAAACCGCGATTTTAAATATTGTTAACGATTTGTTGTTTTTGCTTCAAAATAGTCACGTTGCAATAATCGAATTTTCTCAAACATATATCACCTGATGTGAAATATTTTTATATTAATGTATTCCACATTAATGTATTTATGCCCAAAAATGTTTGACCAACGAATGAATGAAACGAGGTCGTCTTGATGTGCATTTGAAGCCGAAACATAGTGCTCATATTAATTCCGATTTAAATTACTTTCAAACTTTAAAGACAAATTTTGAAAAAGAGCAACATTAAAGTCCCTGTTTACTGCTCATACTGCAACTGTCAATCGTACTTTGAGGCAGTTATCAAATTTTCTTACTCATTGCTAAATGTGGGAAAAATCATACTATAGGAGAGAATTTAATCAAACCATTAATATCATCATTTCTTAAAACGGTTTAGGAAAAGATGACAAAAGATAAAGCTATGTCACTCAGTAACAATACTGTGCGCAATAGAATAGACGACACGAGTGAAGATATTGAAATACAACCTGTTGAAAAGCTATGAACAAGAAAATTCTCAGTGCAAATGGACGAATCAACTTTGAGAGACAGTGTTGATAAGTAGTATTGATAATTTACGTAAGATATATTGATAAAGGGGATTTTGCTGAAGAAATGTTATGTAATTCATTAGAAAGCACATCTGCCTCCAAAGATGTATATAATAAGCTAAAAATTACTTATATGTCAAAATATACCAACGAAAAATATAACATCTTGTGCCAGATGGGACTCTAATATGATGGGCAAGGAAAATGGCTGCTTAAAATTTCTGAAAGATGAGAATCCAGAAATGCTTCTTGTGCATTGTGTTATTCGCAGGAAAATTTGGTAGCTAAAAATATTTCGCCTGTTTTAAATGAAGTACTAAATTCAATTATAAAGTGTATCAATGCTATTAAAGCTAATGCCAACTGTGAGCGTCTCTTCAAGTTTTTGAGAAATTGCAAATGAAAAGTAAGATGGCTCGAAGGAAACTGTGTGACAAGATTTATGGAACTATTTGATACTCTTAGTGATTGTTTAAGCGACAAACCTGAAATGAAGTATCTGTTAACGGTCGATAGTAAAGCATTTGTGAGTTATCTAGCCTGATATCTTTGAAAACAAAATATATAAACTACCTTCAAGGAAGAATAAAACTCTTGTTGATGCAAAAGCCAAGATATTTGGTTTTATTACCTTTATTGAATAATGAACTGCTCTTTGCTGACGACCAGTGTATATTCCATAATAATATTGAACAGCTTCAAGAACACATAAACTTACTCAACAATAGCTGCCTCAAATACAACATAAAGATCAATATTCAAAAGACAGAAGTCATGGCTATAAGCAGAGAACATAAAGATATCAACATAAAAATAAATGACCAAACGCTAAAGCAGGTGAGAGAATTCAAATACATTGGAAGTATCTTCACATCTGATAGTAGACTGGACAGAGAGATCGAAACTAGAATCCAGCAAGTCAACAACATTACATACCAGCTTACCCCAATTTTGAAACACCCAGCTATTCCAGTAGTGACTAAAAGACAGATTATAAATAAAATCTTTATACCAACACTGTACAGAGCCAAACATGGGCACTGACAAAAGAACAAGAAAGGAAAATTACCATATGCGAAATGAGATGCCTGAGGAAAGCAGTAAATAAAACAAGAAGAGACCATATAAGAAATGAGGAAATTAGAAGAACAGTCGGAACAACACCTGCTATTAGATTTATTGAAAAACAGAGACTCAAATGGTTTGGCCACTTGGTCAGAATGAACCCGAATACCCCAGTTGCAAGAGCGTACAACCGGAAAATGGAATCATCAAGAGGAAAGGGCAGACCAAGAAAAAGATGGGTTGATGGAGTTACAGACATCTTAAACTCCACAATACCACACCATATCAAGCGACCGAGCGTGCATTATCTCCGAAACCGATCATCAGTTAAACCTGCTACGCCTAGCGGCAAAAAGCAGAGAAGGACAAAAGAAAGAAAGAAAGAAAGAATAATGTCAGAAATATATTTGTAACAAACATTTTGAAAAGCTTCATTGGCTCCAGAAATGTGAAGTGACTGATACCGTTATACTGATACCTGTTATTGTCGATCATCTGAAAATTGTATCGGCTGATTTAAAAGAAGGATTTTCTGATTTGAAACAAATTGCAGTGCAGTCAATGTTAGTGGATTTATCTGATATTTCAAATATGCAGTATCAAGAAGAACTCGCAGACATGCAAATTCATGAGTCAGTTAAAACTTTATTTAATATAAAAGGAACGATGGCATGTCTTTGTGAGGAAACAGAAGCTAACTAAATTGAAACCCAACATAAAATGTCTTTGCAGCATGCATTAATCGCAAGGATTTCACTAAATGTAAGTAATAAATAATTACCAATTATTAAAATAATATAGAAAAAAATCAGTCATTAAAATTATTTTGTACTTGAATTTCAATTGTCCATTATATGTTTTGAAAATTTACTTACTGTGTTTCCTCAACAATTGCCTAGTGATTTCTTCCTAAAACTTATCATGTAAGTTTCTTCAGTGAACAAATCAATTTTATAAAAAATAAACATTTTTGTATATGCTACATAGGAAGGGGGAATGGGAGGGGGAGGGGGCATACGAATTTTGAAAGGCTTTGGTGGGCATGGCAGAAAAAGGTTGGGAAACACTGTCTAAATGATAAAGCAAAGTCAGTGGTTCTCAAAGGGTGTGTCCATGAGTACCAATATGTCCGGTAACATTCCTAGGTTCGTCCTATGAAATTCCACATCAGGGGTCAGAAACGCGGTGTCAGCGGGCACAAGGGTAAAAAATCGCCACGATACATCAGGCCTATGCTTCTCATAAGAAGAAATTAAATTATAAATAAAAGCACGTAGAATTTTCCAAATTATTTCTGTATTTCTTGCTTTTGCATCTTATTTATTACGTTTTTGTGTATTGTGCTACTAGGATTGTTGGTATAACTTCAAGTGTGCCACGACTTCAACAAGTTTGAGAACCATTGATCTAATTTGTCAAGTTGCACCGTTAACGATGTTCTTGATTTATTTCGTTAATTATGTTTATGTGTCAGGAGGGCTCTAACATGTTTAACTTTTTCTGATCATCTTCGTCTCTGGTTGTAACCTGGGATGAGGGCGGGATTCCAAATCTGCATTTAAATTGTAGAATTTCTGCTGGTTGGAGGTGTGTTTGTGTGTGTGTGTGTGGGCTGCAAGTGTGTGTGTATTTGTTGACAGGTTGGGCGTATGTGTGGATAGGTTAGACGTGCGAGTGTATGATTTTGTGTAGGATGTGTGTAAGTGTGCGTGTGTGTGTGCTCGCTCTAATCTCGGATCTAGTCAGAAATCAGTCTTCTTTTGTCGTCACACTTCTACCGGGTTGCTGCCCAGTTTTGTGGTCCAGTGTCTGATTTTTGTTTTGTCTTGCGCTGTTCTGGTGGCATGTTTTGTCGTCACACTTCTACCGGGTTGTTGTCCATTTGTGGTCCAGTGTCGTGGTCAGTGTCGTGGTCTAGTGTCGTGATTTTTTTGTTTTGTTTTGCGCTGTTCTGGTGGCATGTTTTGTGTCACACTGCTACCAGGTTGTTGCCCAGTATCGTCAAACTGCTACCGGGTTGTTGCCCTGTGTTGTCACACTGCTACCAGGTTGTTGCCCAGTATCGTCAAACTGCTACCGGGTTGTTGCCCTGTGTTGTCACACTGCTACCGGGTTGTTGCCCTGTGTTGTCACACTGCTACCGGGTTGTTGCCCTGTGTTGTCACACTGCTACCAGGTTGTTGCCCAGTGTTGTCACACTGCTACCAGGTTGTTGCCCAGTGTTGTCACACTGCTACCAGGTTGTTGCCCAGTGTTGTCACACTGCAACCGGTTGTTGCCCTGTGTTGTCACGCTACTACGGGTTGTTGCCCAGTGTCGTCGCACTACTACCGGGTTGTTACCCAGTGTCGTCACACTGCAAGAAAAATGCCAAGAACAGCATCGTGACCTATACACAACGCTCATCAACTTGACCAAGGCGTTTGTTAGGTCAGTAGAGAAGGTCTCTAGAAGATCATGGCTAAATATGGCTGTACTGATAATTCATCAAGATTTTGCAACAACTGCATCAGGGGATGCATGCCAGAGTGCAGGACCAAGGCGAGCTATCAGATCTTTTTCCCGCCCTGAACGTAGTCAAACAAGACTTTGTGATTGCACCAACTCTGTTTAACATTATGTTTTCTGCCATGCTGACCGATACATTCAGAGATGGAGACATAGGTGTCGACATCAAGTATCGTACAGATGGAAAACTTTTCAACCCAAGGAGACTTCATGCAAAAACAAAAGTAAAGTCTGATACTATCAGAGATCTCTTATTTGCTGACGACTGCGCCCTCACTGCCAACACTGAGGCAGATCTCCAAATTAGCATGGACAGATTCTCACAAGTCTGCTCCAACTTTGGTCTTACCATCAATTCCGAGATCTCTGAAGTCATGTACCAGCCAGCTCTTGGAAAAGTATATGCCGAACCAAATATTACAACAAGCGGCAAGAAACTGAAAGTAGTGAACAGATCTACTTATCTTGGAAGCACACTGTCCCAAAATGTCACCATAGATGACAAAAATTTCAGAATCTCTAAAGCAAACAGCACCTTTGTCAGACTACATAGCAACGTCTGGCACAGATGTGGTATTGGCCAGGCCACAAAACTGAAGGTATATCAAGCTGTCGTGCTCCCAGTCCTTCTTCACGCATGCGAAACTTGGACTGTATATCAGAGACATGCAAGGAAGCTAAACCACTTTCACACAGTCGGCCTTAAAACATATTGAACATCAGAAGATGATCCCTGACAAAGAAGTCCTAAAAAAGCTGCTCTCCCAGCATCTATTCAATCTTGATGCAGTCCCAGACACGATGGGCAGGACATGTGGCTCGAATGTCAGATTGCATATAGTGCATATTGTAAAATGATATATAAAACCAACAAGCAGCTGGGAGAATAGAAGAGGAACATCACAGTCGTTTCATAGGCAAGCAGTTAGACAAGGCTACATTTTGTCATCGTTATTGTTCATTATTGAGCCCAGATATTCGTAGTTCTCACACATTGAGTTCTTCATTGTTTATTTGGATGTTAGGTGAGCCTTTTGCTTTGTCAGTTGACATGATTTTTGTTTCTTGTGTATTCAAATATAGATGTTGGTCTTCGCTATGTTTCTTGGTCGTCATGATTAGGTTTTCCAAACCTTCTTTGCTGGTGGATAATAATACTGTATCGTCTGCGTATCTAAGCTCTGTATGCATTTGCCGCCTATAGTGAGAGGGTCGTAATTCACATAGTTGGCATCGTCTTTCACATTCCTCATGATGTTCTCCGCATATATGTTGAATAACTATGGTGACAAAATACATACTTGTCTTAACCCCTTTTGAATCTCGAACCATTCAGCTATTTCACGTCCCATTTTAATGGTTGCCTGTTCGTAGTATAGAGATTCTATGAGTTGTATTTTGTGTGTTGGAAGATGCATGTCTTTCATGATGTTCCACATTTTCTGGTGTTGTATGTGGTCGAAAGCCTTGCTATAGTCTATGAAACATGCTATTAAAAATATAGAGATTCTTCTTCTTCTCCAGCGATCTCTGGTCATGCGCTTAATTTACTGTGGACCACAAACTGGGCAGACAGTTTCAGGTCTGTCAGGTTTCCCAAAGCTTAGTTTTCAGGTCGACTGGGTGTGGCCACATGTTGCTTCCCAGCTCACACAGAAGAGGACAGTCTTGCAGGATATGCTCGGGTGTCTGTTCTGCCTGCTGACACTGGCAGAGAGCTGTTTGACTTATTCCTAGTCTGTATAAGTGTTTGTTGAGTCTGCAGTGTCCGGTGCGTAGTCGAATATAATGACCTGGTCTGTTCTGCTTAGGTCTTGAGGGAGTCTTTTCCATAATCATATCCAGTGTTTGTCTTCCAGTCTACTGCAGATTTTTTTGTAGAGGGTTTTGACCTTTTGAAAAACAAGGGTTGGAAAATTGTCTTTGGCACTGCCAGTACATTTCATGTGCTGTGCTCCCATCAGAAGGGCTATGAGTTCTGCTTTGTAGTTGGAACATATTCTTCCAGTAGGAGCCGCTAGAGACACAGTGGTAGCATCTGGGTGCCTAATGTACACTCCTGCTCCACCATTCATGGTTCCCTCCATTGCCGATCCATCTGTGTAAATTCTTATCCAGCTGTCTTCTGGATTGTAATTGCTTTTTTCACTAGATTAGGCTCGGCATCTTTGCTTAATAATTTAGGGATGGGGGTTGAGAAGTTTAGTGGTACTGAGTCTGGTTCCCAGTGATCTTATCTTATCTTCTTATCTTATCTTAACACTACATTAGTACGTGAAGGTTGATGTTTCCATCTTGTGCCAGGTGTGTTGCGCTTGACGTTGTCAGTCCATGCTTTCGCAGGGACTCGGGAGATGTTATCTATCCATCGTGTTCTTGGCCTGCCTCGTGCTCTGCCCCCTGAGTGTCGATTATTATAGGCACGTGATGGTAGTAAATGTGGTTCCATTCTCATTAAATCCGAACCACTGGAATCTTTCCCAGTGATCAAAAAGTAATTCTTCAGGTATGGAATTAAGATTTAGTAGTTCCAAGTATGATTTTCCCTATTTCTTTGCTTTGTGGTTTAGACTTGTGCGCTTTAGTCTGTTCTTTGTTCCTAGCCGCCATTTTTTCCTGCAGTGGATGGTGAGGCATTCTTTTGATCCTTTCAGTCTGTAGAATCATTTTTCTCCTTCTTCTGTCTTCCAAGGGCTGGATGTTGGCTCCCTTTTTTCCATTTCTACAATTGGTGTAGATTCATGGCTCCCAAAATAGTACGCAGACACCTGTTTTGTTTTTTTTCCAGTATCGATTTGTTTGAATGGGCTGCTGATACCCATGTCGATGATGCATATTCGAGGGTCGGTCTAACTGCACCAGTGTACACCTGACTCAGGATTCGAATATCAGCCCCCAGGTAGTTCCAGCCAGCTTCCGCATCACATTTTTGTTTCCTCATAGCCTTTCTGTTTTTTTCCCATTAGGGATGTTTCCATGTCAGACGACTGTCGCTTAACTCCCAAAAGGTTGGAGTATGGGAACAGGGAACGATATCATCGTTAAATTTCAGTCTGAAGTGTTCTTCCTTTGTTGAAGGGAAAAAAGCGTTGCAATAGTTTTGCCCGGTTTATTTCTAGACCCCATTTATGCCCACATTATGACGCTGTTCAGGCTGGCCTGGAGTTTAAGATGGCAGGACCAAAAAACTGGAGGTCCACCAGCCAGATCATCAGCATGGAAGAGTGTGAAAATGTCTGGGCAGAGTTTGGGGAGATCAAATATATCCAGGAAAGCAAGGGGGACAGTACGCCCTTGTGGACCCCTGCTCTTAATTTGAATCTGGGACTTTGCACTCCATCCAATTTTACAGATGCTTGTCTATGGGTAAGAAAGTCTTTATCCAATAGTACATTCTACCCCGTATTCCACTGGTGAAGAGTTTGAGTAGCAAACCATCTTTCCAGACTTTGTCGAAGGCCTTGACATGTCGAAGAACACAGTGAGGTTTTTCTTTTCTTGAAGCCATTTTCTATGTCCTGTGCGAGGTATGCCACTTGGTCATCAGTGCTTCTATGCTGCCTGTAGCCTGTCTGGGCTGGATCCAGTTTAGGGTTTGGGATTCTAAAACCACTGGAGATAGTGGTTATCCCCTTTCCAGCATTTTTGCATGCAACAGCAAACTTATAGGTCTGTAGCTCTGCGGATCCTTTTTGTCTTTTCCATTTTTGAAAATTGGGTGGATTGTGGCATTTTTCCAGATGTCTGGGACTTTCCCCTGTCTCCAACTATTGTTAAAAATCTGGAGTAGAAGACTCTGTGCTATTGGGTCTATTTGTTTGAGCATGTCGTTTGATACTCCATCTGGTCCCGGGGCCTTTTTACGATTGAGCTTTTCGTGCTCTCTGCAGCTCAGTCAGTGTGATGTCTACCCCCAAACAGGGTTCACTTGTTGCTTTTTTGAATGTAGCATTTATCTCACTTCTGACTTCTTTCCCTTTCTCCTGACTTATTGAGCATGAGCTTTCTTGCTTGTAACACTGGGCCATCAGGTGGCTGCTCGCTTTCCTGTGAGAAGTTGTTCTCCTTGCGGGAGAACTGTTTTCCCTCTAGATGGGTTGTATCGTTCAGGGCTTGAGCTCCCACAATTTTTGAGTATTTTTTTCCATGTTCAAAGAGGCTGTTTTTTTCTTTCCAGGATTTTCTACCTGCTGGTTTCTTTCTCATAAAGGGCCCTTGCTTATTGTGTTGCATTACATTTTGGTCCGTTGGTGCGAGTTCCATTGTATTTCTGGCACTGAAAAGCGAGCTATGGAGAACTTCCATCTCTGTCCAATATGGCTTGTGGTTTTTCTCCTCCCTCTGTATAGCCTTTTGCAGCATCAAAAATGGCTTTATTGAATGAACGTGCATTCTGTCCATTTTTCCTGATTGATTGATTTCTTTACAGTACTTGTCTGCTAGTTTTTGGGAATAGCTTCCAGTCTGCCTTTTGTAATTCCAACTGGGGCAGAGTTTGTAAGTTCCTCCTTGTTAATGTTATTTATGAGGAGTTTCACGGGTCTAGGTCACACTCCAATCTGGTCGCAGACTTGCTTTCGGTTATCCTGAATGCGTCTGTAGCAAAGCCAGATCTGGGGTGCTTGCTGTGCGCCACCGTCGTGAGTAACATGGGGAGGATCATCTGGGGGGTTTGAGAATGGTGAGACTGTTGGTGATCAGCCATTCTTCAGGCTTCCTCGAGGATTAGCGTGCATAGCCCCAGCTTGGTGAGTGGCTGTTGAAGTCTCCTACTAAAAGCAAGTTGTCATCTTGAACTTTGATAGCTTCCAGCTCAGTTTGAATGGAGGGTGGTGAGTATATATGTATAGTGTCATCTTAGTGTTGTTGAAAAGGGAGTTGAACACCCATGAATTCTGTGCTCATCTGATTGGACCTGTGAAGTTCAACTGTCGGTATGGAATTACGAACTAGTGTTACTACCCCACCCTTATGTCTATTTTTCTCATCCTGACGGAAGGTTTCAAATCCTTTAATGCTGAATCTATTTCCCGGATTAAGGTGCGTCTCTTGGATACAGCAGATGTCAATCTTTCTGCTCGCAGACTTTCCCTTTCTAGCTCTGTTTTTGTTGGTTACCCTTCTGCATTCCATTGCATAATTGTGAGGGGTGAAAGTTTGTCCTTGCTGCCAGTAGTAATACCCTGTCCTCCCTGGCTTTGCAAGAACAACAGGTCCCCAGTAGTTATTGGACCCCTTCGAGGCAGGGGGTCGGTCCCTACCCCCACCTGGTTGTTTCCACGGTGGTGGCACCACAGTTATATAAATATTTGCGCAGGCCATTTGAGTTGTTCGTATGTGTCGATTCCTCCCCGCCAATAATGGCTGACAAATTCCGTTTCTGAGGACATCTTTTTTTTGAGGTTGTTCTCTAGACAGTTGCAGTCCCTGCTGACGAGATCTGTCTTCCCGGGTTTGTCTGGAGTCGTCCTACTCTAGATGACTTCAGCCTTCTGTTGCCGGCTCACCAACCCAGGCTTTTGCAGGGTGTGCCCTGGACACTGTAGTTTAACCCTTATGCAAGGGAAAGTGTCATAGAAGTAGAAGACAAGACAAGACAAAGGATGTCCTCCTCAAGAGAGAGAGAGAGGACAAGTGCTATTTGTCCCATAGCTGGGGATGGGTTGGTTGCAGTGGAGCATTTTACCACTCGCCGGTGGGGTTCTGCACTGTCACCTTATGAGGCCCCATCCTGCTCCCCGCCTTGGTCTGGCCTTTCCCCTTTCAGTCTGTTCGGTTTGGGTTAGACCTGCCAGGAGTTAGACTTCCGCCGACATAGCCTGAAGGATCCTAAAGACACACAAACCCTCCAACCACGATAAGGTAGGCTAATATGGAGGAAAAGAGATCTATGAGTTGTATTTTGTGTTTTGGGAAGATGCATGTCTTTCATGATGTTCCACATTTTCTGGTGTTGTATGTGGTCGAAAGCCTTGCTATAGTCTATGAAACATGCATTAAGTCGAGGAAAGCCTCTGCTTTATTCTACGCTTTTCCCGATAATGAGTCCCATTCTACAAATATGATCTCTAGTGCCTCTACTCTTCTGAAACCTGTTTTGTGTTTCGTGTATTTCATCTTCTAATTTTGTTCCATCCTCTTCATTATGATTTTTAGTAGGATTTTGTTGGCGTGACTTATAAGGGCAATAGTTCTGTAGTTGGTGCATAGTTTCATGTTTCCTTTTTTGGAATAGGTATAAATACTGATCTTTTCCATTCCTTTGACCAGGAGGAGCTATTCCAAATCTTTGTGCACAATTTATGATATACCCGAACACTGGCCTCCCCACCTGCTTGAATCAATTCCGCTGGTATATCGTCGCACCCTGATGACTTCCCTCTCCAGGCTTTTGATGGCCAGGTCACTCATCCAACATGGGCTCTGGTTCTGTCTCTTCGTTTTCTGTTATTATCTTATGTGGATTTTTAGATGTGACTTCATACGTGTTTCTGCAGTACTCACGCCATCTTTCTAGTACATCTTTTTTTTTTGTTAATACTTTGCCATTGTTATCGTTTATGACTTGTATTGATGGGCTGAAGTCACGTGTCATTATATTAATTTTGTTGTAGATTTCTCTCTTTTCCTTGTTTTCTAATTCATCAATTTTATTGGGAGGTGACTGTGTGTTGTTTCTGTTTTTTTGGATTTCTTTCTTGACTTATCTTCAGCAGTTTTTATATTTAGTGCTGTTTCGTTTTAACCATGTTTTTTTTGCTTTCTTCTTTCTTCAATTAGCTTCAGTGTTTTTTCAGTCATATGTGTCAACGGCCACAAAATAGAAAGAGTCGATAACTTTGAATACCTTGGGACATTGCTGACAAATGACGGTAATGCTATGAAAGAAATTTAAAAAGAAGGCTGAGCATTGCTTTGCAAAAACTAAAAAAACTAACCTATGGAATGGAACTGACATAAGAACAAAATCACGTGTTTAAGATGTGACCGTTTTCACCGTGGCTTCTTTAAATTTCTATTCAGAACCAGGGACTTTTGACCTATGTCCTGACACGAGTATGTTTTCCAGTTTTCACTGTAAACATGACTGGACACCCAAACCTGGTGCCTCAACGCTTTGATCTCTACATCAAGAATACTATAAATGATATTGGACTGCTCCACCCAAAACGCCTTTGGCAGTTAACATGTCACCGTCGGAGTTTCATGCCTCTATCACACCTCCGTCGACGTGATGACATTGTTATCAAACCCGCCGACAAAGGCGGAGCTTTTGGGCTGATGACAAAGATCTTACCTTCAGGAAGGTCATACCCAACTGCGTGACACTCAGTTTTATAAAACCAGCCCTACTGATGTCACTCGTCTAATAATAATAAGGTTCGTGAAGTCATTAAGAACTTAATTGCCACGAACGACATTCCATCCAGTGAAACACGTTTCAAACAAAGTATATAGTTTTACAAAAAAACAGAAACAGTGACATAAACGCAAGTTTGACCAACAAGGCCTTTATCAAGCAAACGAAAAAGGGAGTGACAAATTAAAATGAAACACAAATGGACGACCAAAACCCAAAGTATCAAGGGAAAAACTGGGAAAAAAAACGAATAACGAAATAAATGTAACACAAAAAAAACATAAAAACTAGAAATAGAACGGAAAAGAAACAATGAAACATCTAGTAAATATATAACTTGAATACATGCAACATAACCATATAGATTACAAAGGGAAGAGAAAGTATAAAGCATAAGAATGATACATGCAACATATTTCCCAATAGATTACAAAAGCATGGGAAGAGAAAGTACTAAGAAGCATAAGAATGTAATACGTTGAGAATGTAATGAAATAATAAGAATGTAATGGCTTGTGATTCTTTACCATTCTCTAAACTTGCGCCTTCGTCGCCTCTTAGCGAGGACGACGATTTTCTGATAAAGCTCCCCGAGATGCTGGATTTCTTTCGTAAGCGCTTTTACCCGGATAAGGTGCTTGCTTCTGCTATGCGGCACGTTCAGCAAATTTCTCGCCAGGAGGCTCTCTCTAACCAGCATAGAACTTCCAATTCTGACAGGGTGAAACTTGTCTTAACTTTCCACCCTCATAGTTCCCTTTGTGAAGAAATCTTTTCCGTCATCTTCCATTCTTCAGTCTGATCCTGAGACACGTTCAATCTTCCAACACTATCCTTTGGTGCGTACAGACGGGAAAAGAAGCCCTAAGGATATGTTGGTTCACAGTCGCCTCAAGCCTCATATCCAGAGTCATTTTGGCACCATCCAGTGTGGCCGTCGGCGCTTCAACACTTGTGCTTATGTAATACAGACCCGCACGGTGTCTTTTCCAAAGCCACGTTCGTTGTTGAAGACAGTTTCACGTGCGAGTCCGTAATATTATCTATGCATTCCCGCAAGCGGTGCAACAAGGCCTATATTGGGGAAAACGGCAGGAGACTCAGTGACCGATTCGCCCAACACTTGCGCGATATACGCCAATGCTCTGTGACCCCTCTAGCTACCCATTTCAATGATACTGGCCATTCAGGAGCTTGCGATGTCCAGGTCCCAGCCATCCGATCATGTTCCTCTGATGATCGTAGTCGATTTGCTCTGGAGAATCGGTTGATTTCTTTGTATGGTACCTTTCGACCACGCGGCCCAAGTATTACATTCTTATGCTTCTTAGTACTTTCTCTTCCCATGCTTTGTAATCTATATGGGTATATGTTGGATGTATTACATTCTTATGCTTCTTAGTACTTTCTCTTCCCATGCTTTGTAATCTATATGGGATATGTTGCATGTATTCAAGTTATATATTTACTAGATGTTTCATTGTTTCTTTTCCGTTCTATTTCTAGTTTTATGTGTGTTTTGTGTTACATTTATTTCGTTATTCGTTTTTATTCCCGATTTTCCTTAGATACGTTGGTATTTGGTCGTCCATTTGTGTTTCATTTAATTTGTCACTCCTGTTTTTTCGTTTGCTTGATAACGGCCTTGTTGGTCGAAACGTTGCTGTTTATCGTCACTGTTTCTGGGGATTTTGTAAAACCCATAGTACTTTGTTTGTACGTGTTTCACCCATTTTCCAAGTTTTACTGCAGTCTTCCCCCTATTTCGATATTCGCTTCCATCCAGTGCATCATCACTCTGTGTGATCGATAGCTGTTTGGGGAAACCCGCCTTTATATGCTCCCCCAAAAATTTATAAACTCCACAATCCCGGGAGGCCTATCGTTTCTGCTTGCTCTTGCCCTACGGAACACTTCTCCGAATTCCTTGATAGCATCTTTAATCCCATAGTCACCACACTTCCGTCATTTTTGAAGGATACAAACCACGCTTTGTCTGTCTTTCTACCATTGAGTTGCTACCCGAGAGAACCTACCGTCTCTTCCTCCTTTATGTGTGCTCATTGTACACTTCTATACCTCATCCTGACGGCCTATAGCCCTTCAGTTCTTTCTCAATAGGAGAACTAATCCACTTGTGTCAACTTCTGCTCTCCTTCGTCTTGGGAACTAGTTCTCACTTAACTCTTTCAGTTTAATGACCAATTCTTTGAGCAGATCAGTGGGGTTGCCATGGGGACTAAAATGGGACCTAGTTATGCTTGTCTATTCATGGGTTATCTTGAACACCTAGTATGGACTACATATGATGGCCCCTTCCGTCTGTCATCACAGATACATTGATGACTGTATTGGCATCACTGATATGCCTGAAACCGATTTGTCACGCTTCATTAATTTCATTAATGTTTTCAACCCTTCTATTCGTTTTACTTCTCATCTCCACTAGGCAACTTCTTGACATTACTATCACCTTACGCCTATCCGCTATCACTACATCAGTATATTACAAGCCTACTGATGCACATAGTTTTTTCCCATAATTCTTCCCATCCCCGGGGTTGTCGTGACTCTTTGCCATTCTCGCAGCTCTTACGCCTTCGTCGCCTTGTAGTGGGACATTGATTTTTCTTGAGAGAGCTCGCGAGATGCTTGATTTTTTTCGTAGGCGCCTATACCCGGAGAGGGTGCTTGTCTCGGCTATGCATCGAGTTCAGAAAATCACTTGCCAGCAGGCCCTTACCAGCCAGCATAGGACTACTAACTGACAGAGTAAAACTTATCTTAACTTACCACCCCATAGTTCCCTGGTGAAAAATGTTTATTCCGTCATCTGTCTCTCCTTAGATCAGATCCTGAGACCCGTTCTGTCTTCCCAACTATCCTTTGGTGTCTTACAGACGGGGCAGAAGTCTTAAGGATATGTTTACACAGTCGCCTTAAGTCCAATATCCAGACTCATTTTGGCACTGTCCCGTGTGGCCGTCGGCGTTGCTACACGTGTGCTTATGTGATACAGACGCGTACTGTATCTTTTTCCCTTTAGGGAAGTTTCTTATTGACGATGGGTTCATATGCAGTCCCATAATCTTATCTATGCCATTATCTGTAAGCGGTGAACAAGGCTTATATCGGCGAGACAGGCAAGACGCTCAGGACCGATCTGCCCAACACTTACGCGACATACGCCAATGCTCTGGACCCTGTAGCCACCCATTCAATGATACTGGCCATTTAGGTGCTCACGATGTCCAGGTCACAGCCACCCGATCATGTTCCTCGGATGATCGCAGTCGATTTGCTCTGGAGAATCGAGTTGATTTTTTTGTATGGTACCTTGCGACCACGCGGCTCAACGTATTACATTCTTATGCTTCTTAGTACTTTTTCTTCCCATGCTTTGTAATCTATATGGGTATATGTTGCATGTATTCGTGTTATATTCCATTCTTATGCTTCTTTGTACTTTCTTCCCATGCTTTGTACCTATATGGTATATGTTGCATGTATTCAAGTTATATATTTACTAGATGTTTCATTGTTCTTTTCCTTTTTATTTCTAGTTTTTATGTTGTTTTTGTGTTACATTTATTTCGTTATTCGTTTTTATTCCAGATTTTCCTTAGATACGTTTGTATTTGGTCGTCCATTTGTGTTTCATTTTAATTTGTCACTCCGTTTGTTCGTTTGCTTGATAAAGGCCTTGTTGGTCGAAAGTTGCTGTATTTTGTCATTGTTTTTGTAATTTGTAAAAAACAGTACTTTGTAATTACGTGTTTTGTGTTTAAGAGCCATGTTTTTTCCTTGTCAACATATGGTTGTGAGACATGGAACATTAACAAAGTGGCAGAGAACATCATTAATGCCTTTGAATGTAAATGCTACAGAAGAGTTCTTAGAATACCATGTACAGAGAAACGAACAAACGCTTCTGTTCTGCAACAGCTTGAAATTAAAGAGAGTTGGCTATTACAAAGCATACTTTACTTTACTTTACTTTTCCGATCCAGCAGTCATCTGAGCATTTGCCCTTCGACTTGAGGTCATGGGGTGAATTTACAGGTATGTCTGAGTTGTGGTGTGTTAGCATAGAGAAAGTTTTCAACATCTGGGTCTGGAGGTAGGTACTTGTGGCGGGAGGTCACTGAGTGCAGGGTACTGGAAGAGATGGTGTGTGACAGTTTCTTCTGAATAGTCACACAGTTGATATTGTGGGGGGAACCTTTTGGGTTGGGTGTGATGTAGGTGACAGTCACACAGTTGATATTGTGGGGCAATCTTTGGTTGGATGCGATGTAGGTGAGCATTCAGGAAAATGTTGTGTCCTAAGGAAAAATGACTTTTCTTGTCGTGTGAGGTCATTTATGGCATCTTTTAGATTTGGAGTGGTCATGTGTTTAAAGAGGGCTCTGCCTGTTTTGCCCATTGCCCACTCATTCATCCACCTCTTTGCTACTTCTTATTATTTGTTTAGCAGTCTGCAGAGTTATTGGTCTGTCAGCTGTTGACTATTTTCCTGCCCCTTTTCAAGGATGTCTGCTCTTTCATTTCCTGTATGTTGCGGGCCTGGTATCCACTGTAAGGAGTTGACGGCAAAGGTTTTGATGAATGAACTGATGGATAGAGCCAGGACTGGCACGTGGGCTTCAGGGTTTGCATTTTCTAGTGACTGTAGCACTGACTTACCATCCCGTAAAGATAACAGTGTGCTTAGTTTTTTCGGGATGGAGCTGGAATATGTTTGTAAGATGATACACTGAGGCTTCAATGGCAATGGTCTCAGCCTCAAAATTAGAACAGTACTTTCCACATGCATTTGCAACTCATCCAGATTTGTCTGGGTATTCTATTCGTGCACCGTATCCAGCATTAATAGTCCCCTTGAAGGCTGAGCCATCTGTATATACATGTATCCACTCCACTGGGAAAGATAGTATGGTGTCTTGGGCCACCATCCAGAGATCTACTGGATCTGAGTTCTTCTTGGTGATGTCTTTGGTAAGTGTGGTGTTTATTTTTGGACAGGTGAGACTACAATTTGGAGGGACTTCTGTGTGTACAATTTGTGTCTCTTCTCTGTTCTTCGGCATGTGATATTTTTCTTGCAGGCCTAATGCCACGTCTAGGATTGTTTTTGCTTCAGTCTGTGCTGTGGTGCAGTTGTCTACTAATTGTCTGTTAGGGTGGTTTCTACTAAGTCTTTTATATCTTTCCACTGTCTCTACTACTGCTACCTCCTCACGCATTCGCAAGGGCTCGATGTTTGTATGGATTTCACATGCTGCTGTAGGAGCTGATCTCATACCTCCAGAGATGAAATGCACTGCCTGGCTATGTACTTTGTCCAGAGCTTCCTTTGTTGTTTTACGTCATGTTCCCTGCAGTGCTAGGTTGCAATCCATTACAGAGCGTACATAACCGATGTAGAGTTGCCTAGTGTGTTTTTGTTTGAGCCCCATGAGGTACTTTGAAGTCGTTTTAGGAGATTTAGTCTCTTTTTTGTCTTCAACTTCAGGTTTTGGACATGTTTGTTAAATGAGAACTGCCTATCCATCGTCACCCCTAGGTATGTTGGGTTATCTTCTTTCTTTAGAATATTACCATCTAGTGTTAGTGTCATATTTTTCTTTTGCCACCTTGTTACTCCTGGTGAAAATAGAGTAGGTTATCTTGGTGTAGTTCACTTTCAATTTCCATGTCTCACAGTATTTACTAAGCCTGTCAAGGTCTTCATTTAGCCGCCTTTCACTGAAGCCAGTGTGCTTGCTGGTGGCCAAAGGACCAGGTCTTCAGCATATAATGCTTTTCTGTCAGTAGCTCTTGGTGCATGTCATTCAGAAACAGGAGGAACAGTATACAACTAAGTGGGGAGCCCTGGGTAGACCTTATTCTTGCACTTCTTCTATTACAAAGCATAAAACAAGAACAATTAAATATTTCTGACACATCAAACGACATGAGTGCCTAGAGAAATTAATTTTGGAATGAATGGTGCTTGGAAAACGAACGAGAGGAAGACATAGAAGACGATGGGTGCAGGATGTCATTGAGGATCTGAGAATGACTGCTGCTGACGTCGGCCAGCTTGCATAGAACAGAGAGCTTTTCAGGAATGCTGTCATGGGAGCCAGGTTCCGGAAGAGACAAGCTACTTGATGATTAGTAGTAGTAAGAGTAGTAGTATTAATAGAAGTATTAGTAGTAGTAGCAGCATTAGTAGTAGTAGTAGTAGTGGTAGTAGTAGTAGTAGTAGTAGTAGTAATGAAGTAATAGTATTAGAGTAGTATTAGAGAAGTAGTAGTATTAGTAGTAGTATTAGTAGTAGTATAGCATGCAGTATAGCAGCTTAGAGTGTATTAGCAGTACATTAGTAGTAGTATTAAAGCAGATTAGGTAGAGAGATTAGTAGCTATTAGTAGTAGCAGATTAGAGTAGAGAATAGTTTGCAGTAGATTAGTAGTGAGATGAGATTAGAGGTATTAGTAGTAGTAGTAGTATTAGTAGTAGTAGTAGTAGTAGAAGTAGTAGTAGTAGTATTAGTAGAAGTAGTATAGTAGTAGTATTAGTAGTAGCATTAGTGTAGTATTAGTAGTAGTAGTAGGTAAGTGCTAAGTAGTATTATTAGTAGTATTAGTAGGTATAGAGTAGATTAGTAGTAATAGTAGTAGTTTGTAGAGTAATAGAGTAGTAGTAGTAATAGTAATAGATTAAGTAGCAGTAGCAGTAAGAGTAGCATAGTAGAAGTATTAATACGTGTAGAAGTAGTAGTAGCTCCATTACCTCGTTTAGGAAAAGAACAAACGCTTCTGTTCTGCAACAGCTTGATACTAAAGAGAGTTGGCTTTTAAATAATATAAAATCAAGGACAATTAAATATTTCGGACACATCAAATGACAAGAGCCTAGAGAATTGTTTTTTTAACTTGTCTGGAAAAGCAAATTGAAAATTTCGGCACCCGCATGACAACAAACCAGGAACTTGTGAAAGACCCGTATGTAGTCGTCCATATGTTAGTGGTATTTTTAATTCGTCACTCCTGTTGTTCATTTGCTTGATAATGGCCTTGTTGGTCGAAACGTTGCTGTATATTGTCATTGTGTTTGTAATTTGTAAAATTACAGTACTTTGTTAATACGTGTTTCGCAATTAAAAGGGTAAACTAGCTAAACCAGACGGATTGTTTGTTTGTTTAGTAGGGGTTAAAGCCCTTTAAGCGAGGCACGCCCTTTCAACCTAAGGCGAACCTTTTATTGGTTATATCAGAGCGTGAGGCCAACAAACATGAAAAATAAGAATTAACGTCAGTCGACCTGTATTGGTTTACGGAAGCGGACGTACAGGGAACCAGGCTCAAAGGTCAGGAATGTCGTTTCATTTATTGCTGTAGAGAAGATGTGTTAATGCAAGGGCCAATTTCATAAAACTAATATTATTATAAGAAATTTTGTTATTTAATACCATTTTTTTATAATTTTATAGTATTTTATATAAAATTGGGGATTCAATCGATAATTAAACGAACATTTGAGCTAGAGTCCTCGTTTATCTGAGAAGTAGTTTTTGGGTGCGTAAGAATGAATATATCTTCCGGGAATGAAATGACATTGTTTTTGGCAATATCATTGCAATAGCAATCAAAGGTCAGAAGTCGCAATGGTAATTTGTAAACTAGCCCAGAAATAATAGATACAATGCTTGAATTATTACTAGTATTTCAGTACATAATATATTTTAATATGAGATATTATATAAATAACAGGATTGTTATATTATTCTGATATAATATTTATATTTATGTTATATATTCAACTGCCAAAGCTTAGTTAGTTAGTCTTTCCTTCTTAGTCTGTATATGTATTAGGCAGAGGTCATAGTTCTCCAGGTCTGTGGTCGTTGTTATCCGTTTTAGGTTCTAATGTTCACTAGGCCCATCGTTGAGCCTTCTCTGCATTTTGGTTCTACGCAGTGTCTCTCTTGGTCTTCCTCGTTTTCTTTTCCTCTGGGTGTCCATACAGGATTGCATGAGTCTTCATCCATTCCTAAGTGTGTGGCCGATGTGTAGTTCCAGTGGCGCTTTCTTTATAAAAATTTGACATTTTTCAAGCTTGGACTTCTTTGTCTTATTTTGTGACAATTGAAATCTGACCATTTGAGGTTCAATATTCTTCTAAGACATTTATTCTCAAAGTTATCTAATTTTCTTCTAGAGCTTTTGTTAAGCTTTCCAACTCGCACTATAAGTTACTGGAATCACACAAGAAAGTTAAAGATCTTTAAATATTAAGTGCTTGCTGAGTGAATTGAATTTATATATTTGACAATTTGTTAAAAAGCAATTTGATGCCAATGCGATTCTGTGTGGAATTTGGCGCTGGTCCTGTAGATGTCATCATACTTCCTAGGTATGTAAAACTTTTGACTTTTTCAAGAGTGTAGCTTTTAGTTGAATATTTTCTGGACTGCCAGTAAGGTCAACAATTTGTTTTTGTGGTAGTTTATTTGAGACCAATTTGTCCTGAGATATTTTGGAGAAGAAGTTTACTTTCATTTGAATATCTGATGTGATGAACTCAAAAGGCCAGACTGTCTCTAAAAATCATATTCAAATTTTATCCACCCACTTGATGCCCATATTTGCGTTATTGGCGCATTTTCGCATGACCCAGTCAATTGCTATTCCAGCAGCATTGGCGATAAGACGCAGCCTTGTTTCACTCCTATTTCCACTGGGAACCAGTCAGAAGCTACCGAAATCTGTCAAAGCTAATCAGTGTCAAATTAAAAGTAATACTTACGAAAATAAATTTCAAAATAATAAGTATTATCGCTAATTCTTTGGCTCTGGTGGTAGGACGGTTCTACTGGCTCTAAATGATCTAATTATACTAATTAGTGGCAAAAGATTATGAATTTCAAATTTCAGACTTTGTATGATATTTTAGCGTTATATAACAACTTTCAAAGTTAATCAGAATCTCGTTGAAAGTAATAATTATGAACAATAATGTCTAAAATAATAAGTACAGTGTTACTCCAATATTTTTGGTGAAGGCCCCACTGGCCTCACGACGGAGCCGTCCCGAGTAGTAGTAGTATAGTATTAGCAGTAATATTAGTAGTATCAATGGATGTAACTGATGGTTTGAGCATGACACAGGAGGCGAAGATCTGGCCTATAAGAGAGAGAAATTCCAAAAAGATTGCTAAATGGCTAAGTTTCCGCTAGGATGCTTTCATTAATGAGCATTAGTATTAGTTGTAGTAAGAGTACTAGTAGTAGTATAGTAGTAGTAGTAGTAACATTACTCGTAGTGAGCAATCTGGGCAGAAGTAGGTAGCAGGCTAATAGTAGTAGCAGCTGTGAGTAACATTGTTATCAGTACAGTAGTACATGATAGCAGTAGTAGTAGTAGCAGTAGTAGCATTAGCAGCATTAGTTGTAGCCGTAGATAGTAGACGGTAGTAGCAGCATTATTATTAGCCCAGCCGCAGTAAGGTAGTAGTAGCTGTAGTGGCAGCAAACGTTCTAGTGGGTAACAGTAGCTGAAAGTAAATAAACAGCAAAGAATAGTAGTAGAAGAGTAGTAGCAGATGCAGTGTGCAGTAGTAGCTGTAGCAGCAGCAGTGTATCAGTAATGGCATCAGTGGTAGCAGCTGTTATAGCAGCAGTAGCAGTAGCAGTAGTGGTAGTAGTAGCAGTAGCAGTAGTAGTAGCAGTAGCAGTAGCAGAAAATAGGCAGCAGTAGCAGAAAGAAATTCTTCGTCTACATTTTTATTTCTTTGAGCAATTCTCTGCTCACATTTTAAAGTTAGAACACTTAGTTTATTAATTTTTTTCTTGTCATGACCCCACCTCCTCTTCCGGTTCTCCTCATTTAGCATTTTTCGAATTAGATGATTTTGAGAGGAATAAACATCGTTAAACTCGCAGGCTAGGCAACCCGAGAAAAACACAGCTGATCAGTAACCTGCTACTAACCAACATAACAAAGTGGTAAAGTCAGAAAGACAAACATAACAAAGCGCAGCAGCAACAATAGCAACACCTAAAGGAAAACAAATTAAATAATTTGATCTTCTTTCAAATATTTCTTATTTTGTCTTTCAAGATGTTTGTATTTTTCATGAGGCGCTTTTCAACTAAAGCTGGATATATTGATCACATTGTTGACCCTAGAGTATTGGCAAACATCTTGTCTATTGTAAGACTTTCTGAAAATGAGAAAGTAAAATATAATTTTTATTAGAAGATCATTCAGTTATGTAATACGGGGTCTACAACATTTTCTTGTACACTTTTTTAATCCCACAACATCTAAGTATATGGAACTACACAGATTATTCTAGACATCATCTCTATTACATCATGTTTTACATATACATTAACTATTATCTAGTTTTACACTATCTAGTTTCATCAATACATCTTACACTATCTAGTTTTACACTATCTAGTTTTACTTCAACACATCTTACTGCTATCTAGCTAAACCATCTAGGCTTTACTCAACACAGTCTTACGCCATCTAGTTTTACACAACACATCTTACACTATCTAGTCTTAAACTATCTAGTTTTACTCAACACATCTTACGCTATCTAGTTTTAAACAACACATCTTACACTATCTAGTCTTAAACTATCTAGTTTTACACAACACATCTTACACTATCTAGTCTTAAACTATCTAGTTTTACTCAACACATCTTACGCTATCTAGTTTTAGACAACATATCTATTAATTATCTAAAGGTTTACACAACACATCTTACGCTATCTAGTCTTAAACTATTCAGTTTTTACTCAACACATTCACAATTATCTAGTTTCATACAACACATCTTACACTATCTAGTCTTAAACTATCTAGTTTACACAACACAATCTACGCTATCTAGTCTTAAACTATCTAGTTTACTAACATTATCTTACACTATTCAAGTCTTTACACTATTCAGTTTTTTACACTATCTAGTCTTTTACACTATCTAGTCTTACACTATCTAGTTTTAAAACTATCTAGTTTTACACAACATACCTTACACTATCTAGTCTTAATAATTATCTAGTCTTACACTATCTAGTTTTAAATTATCTAGTTTACACAACACATCTTACGCTATCTAGTCTTAAACTATCTAGTTTTTTACACAACACATTCCATGTTATCTAGTTCAAACTATCTAGTTTTACACAACACATCTTACACTATTCAGTTTTACACTAAACAATATCTTATTGTACTATCTAGTTTTACACAATACATCTTACATGCTATCTAGTCTTACCAACACATCTTACACTATCTAGTTTTTACTAATAACACATCTTACACTATCTATGTTTTAGACAACACATCTTATACTATCTAGTTTTACCTGAATACATCTCACACTATCTAGTTTTACTCAACACATCTCACACTATCTAGTTTAGACAACACATCTTACACTATCTAGTTTTACTCAACACATTCCTACACTATCTAGTTTTACTGAACACATCTACAATATATAGTTTTACACAACACATCTACCACATTCAGTCTTAAACTATCTAGTTTTAGTTTAAACACATCTTACTGGCTATCTAGTTTTAAACAACACATCTATTAATTATCTAGTCTTAAACTATCTATTTTACTCAACATATCTTTATTGCTATCTAGTTTTACACACACATCTATACTCATCTAGTCTTAAACTATCTAGTTTTACTCAACACATCTTACGTTATCTAGTTTTAAAGAACACATCTACAATTATCTAGTCTTAAACTATCTAGTTTTACACAACACATCTACACTATCTAGTCTTAAACTATCTAGCTTTACTCAACACATCTTACGCTATCTAGTTTGTACAACACATCTTACACTATCTAGTTTTACACAACACATCTTTACTGTTATCTAGTCTAACCATTCAGTTTTACACAACACATCTTACACTATCTAGTCTTAAACTATCTAGTTTTATTCAACACATCTTACACTATTCTAGTTTAGACAACACATTCACACTATCTAGTTTACACAACACATCTTACGTTATCTAGGTCTTAACTATTCAGTTTTACTCAACAGATTCATACTATCTAGTTTTTTTACACAACACATCTTACAATTATTCAGTCTTAAACCATCTAGTTTCACAACACATCTTACGCCATCTAAGTCTCAAACTATCTAGTTTTACTCAACACATCTTACACTATCTAGTCTACACTATCTAGTTTGCAATATCTAGTCTTACACCATCTAGTCTTGATTAATCTTGCCTAAACTATCTAGTTTAACACAAATACATCTTACACTATTTAAACTATTAATTATCTAGTCTTACACTATCTAGTTTTAAACTATCTAGTTTTTTACACAACACATCTTACGCTATCTAAGTCTAAATCCATCAAGTTTACACAACACATCTTACACTATCTAGTTTTAGACAACACATCTTACACTATCTAGTTTTACTCAACACATCTTACACTATCTAGTTTAGACAAATACATCTTTGTTAATTATCTAGTTTTACTCAACACATCTTACACTATCTAGTTTACTGAACACATCTTTTACAATATATAAGGTTTTTACACAAATACATATAATTATCTAGTTTTACTGAACACATCTTACACTATCTAGTTTACACAAATATATCTTACACTATCTAGTTTTAGATAACACATCTTACACCATTTAGTTTTACTGAACACATCTTACAATATAGTTTACACAACACATCTTACAATTATTTAGTTTTAGACAAATACACTTTACACTATCTAGTTTACACAACACATCTACACTATCTAGGTTTTACTTCAACACATCTACACTATCTGTTTAGAACACATCTAAGACTATCTAGTTTTTATACAACATATCTTACACTATCTAGTTTTTACTCACATTTACACTATCTAGTTTTACTGTCCCATCTTACAATATATAGTTTTAGACAACACATCTTACACTATCTAGTTTACACAACATATCTTACAATTATCTAGTTTTTACTAACACATCTTACACTATCTAGTTTTATTAATTATCTAGTTTATTACAACACATCTTACGCTATCTAGTCTTACACTGTCTAGTCTTATTAATTATCTAGTTTTTACATAAACACATCTTACACTATCTAGTTTTACTCAACACATCTTACACTACTCTCTAGTTTTTACACTATCTAGTTTACACAACACATCTTACACTATCTAGTTTTTATTACTAACACATCTTACACTCATCTAGTCTTACACTATCTATTTTACACAACACATCTTACACTAGTCTTAGTTTTTACACTATCTAGTTTTACTCAACACATCTTACGCTATCTAGTTTTAGACAACACATCTACACTCATCTAGTTTTACACAACACATCTTTACACTATCTAGTTTTACACAATCCCTTCCACTATCGTGGGCAATAGTTTTTACACAACACATCTTACACTATCTAGTTTACGACAAATACATCTATACTAGTCTAGTTTTACCAACACATCTTACACTATTCTAGTTTTTTACAAGGCCAACACATCTTATATGACGAACTATTGAGGGATGAAATTATCACATGATATCCGAGTAGTTATGTGAGTTAGAATGACGTCATTGTAAATAACGTTGACTAGTTCAAAGGTCAAGTAATATTTTAGTAACCTACGATTCTCTAAACAGATACACCTTGTTACCCACAGTTTCACTTTCACGTCAGTTGGTAATAATAATACAATAATTCTCTGCACCGTTATACGTTACACAGGGCCCGCAAGTAATTTCTCCACTGGGTTTCATCTCACGCAACTCGCTCAATTTCTCCATGAACTGAGACCGATATTCAGTTATAATAGAATCTTAATAATTACAGGTTCGATCATGGCGCTACACTTTGACTGACTATACTCTTCACTATTGATGTTGTTTTTCTCTCTCTCATATTTTACACCAAATATTTTCCTCTTTCTCTTGTGTGTATGTCAACATTTTACTTCTCACATTCACACTAATGTTTTCCTCTTTCTCTTGTGTATGTCAACAGTTCTCTTCTCACATTTTACACTCAATAAGCTTTCCTTCTTGTGTATGTCAACATTTCTCTTCTCACATTTTACACTCATTGTTTTCCTCTTTCTCTTGTGTATGTCAACATTTTACTTCTCACATTTTACACTAATGTTTCTTCTGTGTATGTCAACATTTCTCACATTTACACTCAATGTTTTCCTTTCTTGTGTATACCAAAATGTTCTTCTTCACATTTTACACTCAATGTTTTCTCTTTCTCTTGTGTATGTCAAACATTTCTCTTCCTACATTTTACACTCATTGTTTTCCTTCTCTCTTGTATGTCAACATTTTACTTCTCACATTTTGTTCTATTGTTTTCCTCTTTCTCTTGTGTATGTCAACATTTCTCTTCTCACATTTTACACTCACTGCTTTCCTCTTTCTTCTTGTGCATGTCAACAGCGTTCTTCTTCATATTTTACACTCACTGTTTTCCTCTTTCTCTTGTGTATGTCAACATTTTACTTCTCACATTTTACACTCAATGTTTTCCTTTCTCTGTGTATGTCAACATTTCTCTCTCACATTTTGTCACTCACTGTTTCTTCTCTTTCTCTTGTGTATGCCAACATTTTCTTCTCACATTTTACACTCACTGTTTTCCTCTCTTTCTTTGTAATATGTCAACATTTTACTTCTAATACTGTTATCTATAGAGTTTCTTAACTGTCTCTAGATGTTCAAACTAGTATTGTATTTCTTTTCATAAACCTGCTTTTATGATAAAATATATTTTGTTTTCAAGGAACAGGAACTTAGTTGACTCAGTTTTCATGAAATTTGTGTGTTCAGAAGCTGCCTGCTTCTGTGTAAATATAGTTAAATAATAATTCAATATAAATAATGACATCGTTGCTTGACCTTTTAGTTTATGATAACTGTCAAACAAATCGTAAAGTATCATCAAGAAAGTTTGATATGACGCATATGATAGATATCACATTGGGGATTTAGATAGTATCAATAGGTATCTGTGTGTGTGGAATGATAAAATGATAACATGTTGAGACATTACAATATAAAGGTACTAAGTGTTGTTGATATTATCTGATAGTTTTATATTCATTCGTTTCTATTGCATTGAACTCTATCCTCAAGTGGAGAGAACATGTGAAATATGCCTACAAGTAGATTTTGTGATGAAATATTTCGATATAATCTCAGTACTGACCTGTCTACATCACACTACCTGCATCAACGATGCATGACGACATGCACATGATGAATATCCACCAAGGAGTGACAACATTCGCTGAAAAGTTCAATAAACAGTTCGCCCAAGAAGCTATTTCACGAGACGCAAATAGCACTGCTAACTGATACTTTGTTGCTGTGACTAGAATAATTGCTAAAATCGATACAAGATTGTTCTGAATTTGTAATACAAAAATGAGCCAATGCATGAAATAAATAAGGCCTAAAAAGATTCTGAACTGTGACATTCAATTTTCCCAGCAGACCTCCAATGTTCGCGATTAAACCAACAGTTGTAAGGTCTACTATAATAACAGATCAGTTATAGTAGATACAGCAAAAGTGATAATATCATGCAAACAATTCTAGGGAGTGGCTCCTGTGCATCTCCTAGCACTGTCTTGGCTAACTTAAGAGTAACCATTAGAAGATCTCACAATGTGAATGATAACGCTTAAACACCACCAGTAACAATGGTTAGAACGCCATTAACAGTGACAAGAACAGGAGTCAAATAACATTCTACAGTGCCAACAACATTAGCCAAGAAGACTCCAACAACATTTCCAAGTCCCTCCTAAAGTCCCCTTATCATTACTGCCACCACGCTGACATCCACACCCTCTCTGTTTTCATTTCTTAGATGTCCAGCTCAGTGGAGCCAACAATGGCAAACCAGCAAAATCAATCCAACGAATAGAAAAGCATTCAGTAAATAGAATTCAGAAATAAACAATCAACAAAACATATTGACTGTTTCTCACACATTGAAGACTTACTATTGGTGATCAAAATGTATAAGAAAAATAGAAAACTATGTTAATCCTTTTGTGGTTTAATTTTCACAGTTTTTTCAATAAAAATGTAAGAGAGCTGGTGGAGGCGTGGGGGGTGCGGTATTTAATAAAATTGTTGTTTTGCTAACCTCGTAATCTCTGGATGTTAAGGAATTTTTCTATAATAATTATATTGTTGTTTTCTTATTTTCCATTTGCCTCAAATACTTCCTTCAATTTGTACTTTAGCCATGTCATTTATCTTTTTGTGTCAGTAATATTGATTAGTATCATGGTGAGCAGTATTCATTAGCACTAGGAGTGCTTTTGAATGTGCTAGTGTGTTTTCCTCAACATCAAGGGGTCCAAACAATACATGAATCTACGACAGGTCCAGCAAAACCAGTAGAGGATTTGTTTGTTAAGCCCCATTGCTCAGGAATTGGGAATACTTTAGAAGAAACGTAACAACGACGTTCAAAACAAACATAATAATAAAGCTGGCGGAAGTAGCACCAACACAGAACACAGCAATACGTAAAACACCAGAATTTAAGATAGCAACGTGAATATTAGTGATTAGAGATAAAACAACAGAGATAGTAGAATATATGATCCAACATAAAATCACAATCATGGAGTAGCCGACACTGAAGAAAAAAGGACAGGTATTAAGAAAATACATAAAGATTTACATTTATATGTATGAGGAACACAAATCCAGCGAAACAACAAACATGGAGTCAGTCTATTATTGCCCTCACTGGCAGCAAAATTTATATTAGGAAATAGAGTATACATCAGAACGAATCATCCGTATCAGAACAGCGCAAGGTATAAGGAGCACCACATACAGATTTATGCACATAAGAACACTTATATAGTGAAGAAGAAAGAAACACATTTTTTTCGACGAATTATGGAAAATGATTAGTGAAGTCAACAACACTGACAGGCTTATATATTATGTGGAGATTTTAACGAAGAGTTGGCGAGCGGAAGAACAATTAGGAGTATACACGTGACCATTTAGCGACACAATAACGAAATGCAACAGCAACGGGGAACACCGCTTAATATATGTGCAGATCATCACATATTTATCAACAATACATTTTTACTAACATAGAGTGGAGCCAGGATATTAAACTCCATATAAATGGAATAATATTAATCACATCATAGATCGACTTATACTAGCAAAAAGAGAGTGAAAGATGGAGAATACAAAACGCTAGAGCCATCCCCAAATGTGCAATATTAGACTCTGATCATAGACCAGTGGTACTATTTCACAAAACCAATTAGAAAACAAGACAGTACATCCCAACAAATTTCAATAATAGATATTGAAAAGCTAAATAATAATGAAATTAGGAATCAAATTGAAGGAGCAGTTACATCAGCTTTAACACTTAGAGGAGTCATCATCAAGGCAAAGTGTATCCTTTTATAGGACGTTGCCTCTGGTGTTGTTAATCTGAAATTCACTCTGTCTCTGCCAGTTCACCTCCACTTGTTTTTGGTCATGTTCATGGTTTCTTTAATATCTTGTAGCCATCTTCTTGGTCTGCTTCTGCGTCCTGGGACCCTGCCCTCTAGTATTGTTCTTCCAGGCCATCGTGACGCTTGATGTGACCAAAGTATGTAATTTTTTCTGTATAGTATGTTGTTTATCAGCCACCCTCTTTAACATTTAGTTTTTTTCTAGGACATCAGTGTTCTTTCTTTTTCTGTCCATATTTTGTAGGATATTTCTGTAGCATTTAGTTTTTGAAGGACTTGGATTTCGTTCTTAATTTCTGTGTATTAGTCCATGATTCACAAACTAGGTAGCCACTGGGAAAATGCATGCTCTCAATATTTTTACTCTTAGTCTTGCAGGTGCTTGCTTTCTCACACCTCTACTGGTGGTACAATGAGGCCAAGAACACCAAATCCAGTCACCATTATAAATAATAAGTCTAGGAAACCTCTACCAACAGTGCAAAGATATTAAAGACAGATGGAACATTATTTACGGAACTGTTAAAAACCATAAACACAAGGCATGAAACATTTCAATAAACATAAAAATACCAACAATTGAACATTTTAGAACTGGAAGTTGAAATGGCACTAAATCAAAGCAAAATAAAAGGTGAGTAGGATAGATGACATAACAACAGAAATGAATACTTATGTGTAAGACAACAGTTAAATAAACATGGCTGACCAGAATTTTTAATATAGCCTGGAGTAGTACAAGAGGTTCTGTAGATGACTAAGTAGAGAGCTATTTTAGTCCCACATGGAAGAACAAAGGAGACAAAGAGAGTGTGAAACACAGCACTCTTGAGCCTACAGAAAAATGTTTGCAAAAATATTGGAGCGAAGAGCAAGATATATGAGCCCCAGTTAAGCAATAGCCAGTTTGGGTTCTAAGGTAAGAGCTGCACAGACGCACACATACTAAGACAAATCTATGAACAAACAATTGAATATAACCAAAGTAAACAGCTTATTTATAGAACACCAAGAAAAGGCATTTGATATAAACAGGAAAACTATGGAAGATCCTTGAAGAATATGGCGTTCAGACAACTATTAGGTACACGTGGCCTTATATCAAGATAGCCAGAGCATGTAAGACACAGAAGAAATGACTGACTGTTCTCCATTACACTGTAAAGAAGGCAAGGTTGTGTCCTCTCACCACTACTCTTTATTGCATATATGGATAAAATAACCCAAGAGTCAAATTCAGATAATGATGAAATAAATGAACTATGCCAGGTAGATGATCAGTGTCTGATACATCAAAATGTGAACAAGACTACAAATATCATTATATTGACACCTTGAACAAAACAAAACATGACATGGTGAAATCAACAACACTAAAACATAAATAATGAATATAAAGAAACATATCAATCTAGACATCCATGTCACTGGCACTAAAATAAACCAAGTGAAAGAATTCAAATACTTAGGCTATTATCTACAGAAGACGGAAGACTAGATAGAGAGATAGAGGCTAGAGTACAAAAAGCAATGTAAGCGTAATCCACCAGCCAGCCCCATTGTTACAAGCAATCTAAAATTTTCACAGGCAGCTAAGAATGATGATCAACACAGCATTTTAGAGTACCACTTTGTGTTACCAGAGCCAAACATGGATGGAGCAGCGTAGTCACAAAAAATAACTATGAAAATGCGTTGCCTGCGAAAAGTTACTAATAATACAAGAAAGACAGAATCACCAATGATCAGCATAAGAAAGAAAGTTGGCACAAACCGTGCTTGAATTATATAGATAAACAAAGAATGAAGTGGTTTGGCTACTTAATAAGAATGCATCCAACCCACAGTATAGAGCTCCTACAACAGAACATCGGGAAAGAAGGTAAGAGGGAAGACCACGGAAGATGGTTAGATTTATAGTAGCAGAATCATGTGAGAGCAAAGATAATAATCACACAAGCCACCAAGGCAAGACAAAAACAGAAAACCACGACACTGGGCAACAACCCGGTAGCAGTGTGACGACAAAAGCAGAAGAGGAATATTTGATTAATTAATGTTTTATCTTTATTTGCATGTTTGCGAGTCCAAAATACTCATAATTCCTCTATAAATCAAATATCTCAATATGTATTATCCAAAGTCAGTACATTTGATTAATTAATGTTTTATCTTTATTTGCATGTTTGGCAGAGTCCATAAAATACCTAGTAATTCTCTATAAATCAATATCTCAATGTATATTTTCTATTTGATTTTCTTGCATGGAATGAGAATATCATAGAAATACAAGTGAAACATATCGGTAGTTTTAAGATGAGGATAGATCATAAATTAATTAGACAAGAGAAATGTGAGAGACCAAACATGTCTGGAAATACGATAGAGATGTCTGATGGACTGAGAAGATGTTGGATGTACGACGAAGGTATACTATGCACTATGAAGATGTGAGATGATGATGGGATGAAGATGTCCGATGTGCAATAGAGATATTCACAGGCAACGAAGATGTTGATCTGCGATGAATGATTGTCGATGTGTGATAAATATGATAAATATGATAAATATGTGATAAATATGATAAATATGTGATAAATATGCGATAAAGATAAAGATGAAGATGTTCGATGTATGATAAAGATGTTCGATGTATGATGAAGATGTACGATGTATGGCAGAAGATGTCTGATGTGGGAGGAAGATGTACGATGAGTAAAGATGTCCGATGTGATAAAGATGTACTGATGTGATAAAGATGTTCGATGTATGATGTAAGATGTGTACGATGTATGATGAAGATGTACGATGTATGATAAAGATGTCCGATGTATGAAGAAGATGTTCGAGTATGATGAAGATGTCTGATGAAGATGTACGATGTGATAAAAGATATGTACGATGTGATGCAAAGATGTTCGATGGGCGATAAAGATGTTCGATGTATGATGAAGAGCGTAATGATGTATGATAAAGATGTACAGATGTGATAGATGTACGATGTGTGATAAAGATGTTCTCGATGTATGATGAAGATGTCCGATGATGAAGATGTCCGACAATACGTATTGATGTGTGATAAAGATACCTGATGTAGATGACAAGATGTACGACAAGGATAAAGATGTTCGATGTATGATGAAGAGGGTCCGATGAAGATGTTCGATGCGGGCGATAAAGACAAATTGATGTATGATGAAGATGTTCGATGGGCGATAAAGATGTTCGATAGCGATGAAGATCCGATGAAGATGTTCATGTCCGATGAAGATGTTCGATGGGAAGGATAGAAGATGTTCGATGTGCGATAAAGATGTCTGGGATGTAGCGATGAAGATGTTACTGATTTATGATGAAGATGTCCGATGAAGGATGGCCGATGTATGATAAAGATGTTCGATGTATGATGAAGATGTCCACGTATGATGAAGATGTACGATAGCATGATAAAAAGATGTTCGATGTGGCGATAAAGAGGTCTGACGCCGGGCATGAAGATGTTCGATGTATGATAAAGATGTCGATGTATGATGAAGATGTTCGATGTGCGATGAAGATGTTCGATGTGATGAAGATGTTCGATGTAATGAAGATGATTCATGTGCGATGAAGATGTTCGATTGGATGAAGATGTCGATGAAGATGTTCGATGTATGATGAGATGTCCGATGAAGATGTTTCGATGTATGAATGAAGATGTCGATGTGCGATGAAGATGTTCGATGTATGATAAAGATTTTCGATGTATTGAAGATGTCATGTGTGAAGATGTTCAATCTCAAAGAAGATGTTCTATTTTATGAAATGTTTGATATGCAATGAAGATACTACTTAAATAAAAATGATCAAAAATAGCGAGGATAATGATTGTAATGTTGACGACATGCACTAAAAACATTATGGACAACAAAAAAACAAACCCTTGAAATGCAAAGATTCCGGGGAATGGTTTTATGAGGCCTGGGTCCGGTAAAAAATGCAAATATGAACATTTTATAGATGAAAATTCCCAAAATGATTTGCCCTATTTTTTCTTCGATGGGACAGAAACTTAAGCTTTGGATAATCATGGATCACAAATTTCATTTGATAGTCCCCAAGAAATTAGGGAAAGGGATGGTTTAGATTGTAAAAAGTGATTCTCATCTTAATGAAACAGCTGTTCTAATATTCTGCAAAAACATATTTAATAAACTGGTGGGCCCCTAAGCGTTCCACCAGGCTTTACATTGACGCCCTGAAAACCCAACCAATACAAGTTTTTTTACTCAATGTCGTGAACACTTGAACAAAGGATGTTGTTTTTTTCGTCTGTGTACGTATAACAACGTAGGCCATTGAAATATATTTGTAAAATTTCAATGATGATGTAATGTCAACGAAAATGTAAATTTAAAACTCTTTTTTTTTTCAATGAAATTCTAGAATATAAGACTGTTAATTGATGTTTTTAAAAGGGAAGACTCTTTTTTACAGTAGCTGCTAGTAAATTTAACAAAATTAATGATGGTTCTATTGTTTGCTGTATTTCCCTATTTTAAATTTTCTCAAAAAATTTTTTTCTATTCACCCCAAAACTTGGGGTACAGACAAAACGTTGGGGAAATATATTTGTTTGGCGTGCCCGGATTGATCCTGAAATTGTGTTCAATACCAGGAAGAACAACTCCAGTCACTGCATAAAAATGTATCTAACTTTCTGCGTCGGACATTCAGAATCGTGGCCCGTTACTCGAAAGAGTCATTGAAAGGCATTGATCAGCTGAAAAAAAAGTAAAATAATAGATATTGATGATATAAATTGTTAATTTTCCTTTTCAAATTTCAGTACTTACATGCTAAATCTTCCCCAGTTAATGATACCCTATATTCATTAATATTCTGAAGTCAGTGACTCATGAAGATATTCTCACGCTGTCAGAAATATAGTCATTGAATTTCAACGTCTTTACAGTAAATGGGGCCCCAAAGGTGTCGGTCCTTTCAAAGTGTATATTTGATTATATTTTGTTAGATGTATAGATTTTTGTTTTAGTTATTTATGGGGGATGGGTCTTTGATGTGTTCTTAAACCATGTTATTTAGATTTTAAATTTTGTACTATGGATGTGTGTTCTGTCCATTTGTTTTAGATATGTATGTGAGTCACTATGGTGATGTGTTCTGTGTTGTTTTTTTAGATATGTAGGGAGTCGTACATGGTATGTGTGTTCTGTTTTGTTTTTTTAGGCACTAGATAAAATAAACGGTTAATGTATTAGACCTGAAACCAAAATGAAAAACCTGCCCAAGCTGTTATACAAGACGTGTTATGCAAGTCGGGACAAGTGTGTTTTCAAGTAGTTTTTTGGGGGCCCAAGTCGGGCAATCGTTTTTCAAGAAAAAGGTGAATGTGTTGGCAAGTCTTTGTACGTGGGACCCCAAAGCCCAAGGGCAGCGGGTCGTGTTTTTGAAAGTCGGGCGTCGTGTTGTCAAGTAGTGTGTACAAGTCGTGTTGTACAATCTGTGTTTGTTTGACAAGTCTTTTGCTAGTCGTTTTCCTGTTTTCAAGTCGTTTTTATACAAGATTTTTGGGTCGTGTTTAAAGCCTTTAAAAGACGTTTAAAAGCGTTTTGAAGTCGTGTTTCAAGCGTTTTTCAAGACGTTATAAGACTTTAAAAGGGTTTTAAGACGTGTTATAAAGTCTTTTAAGACGGTTATAAGACGTGTTGTGAAGAGGTTATAAAGAGGGTTTTTAAAACGGGGAAAAGTTTGTGAAAAAGCTGTGTTGTTCGGGACGTGTAACCTTAATGTGCTTCATATTGTGTTCACAAGCGTCTAGAAAAGGATGAAATAATTAGATTAGTTAGTGTTACAACAAAACTATTTAGATACTATGGGAAACCCCTTTTTTTGTGCGATATTGGGGAAATAAAAACAAAGGGCAATTAAATATTTCGGGCAAAACGACATGAGTGGATAAAAAGATCATTTTAAAGAAGGCTTAAGAAGAATGTAAAAAGACCGAAACGATGGGGGCAGGGTTCATTTCGAGGGAATAACTGCTGACGTCCTCAAAAGGGAAAAGAGTTCTTTCAGGGCTGCCGTTTGAGAGCTGTTTTTGGAAGGACAACTCGAGATGATAAAAAACGAAATAGATATTTAAAAAGATAAAACAAAAGGGTTTACGACACTTTGCCAATACATTCTGAAATGTCTGATTTAACATCATTAGTGAAATTCTTTTACATATGATGACGCCCCTTTTTTTGCTTCGTGATGAAAGATATGTCCAGATTTTCTTTAAAATACCCAATGCTGGGAGATATTTTGTTTTCGAGAAAACCTCGATAACCCCTTTTGGATTTCATTCCCGAATTAACTGTCTTAAACTGCCCGATTTTTAAACCGAAACTTAACTGTTTTTAGACTTTTTCCCCCTGTGGGGAAGCATTGGGGAAATTTTAAATGTTTTAACTGACCCTGTAGGAAAACGCATTGAATGTTAACTTTTTAGACTGACCACTGTAGGAGAGACCTTGGAAATGTTAACTTTTTAGACTACCCCCCTTTTGGAGAACCTTTAAAATGTTAACTGTTTTGACTGACCCTGTGGAGAGACCCTGGAATGTTAACTGTTTTTTACTGACCCTGTAGGGGAACGCATTGGGGATGTTCGTTTTTGACGACCATTTTGGAGAGACGCTTGGGGATGTTAACTGTTTTAGCAACTGTAGGAGAGACATTTGAGATGTTAACACACCCCCCTTGAATTTTTTAAACCCTGTAGGAGGAATTGGATGTTAACTGTTTTTTTACTGACCCTGTAGGAGAGACGCATTGGAGATGTTAAACTGTTTTAGACCAAAAAACTGGGAGAACGCATTGGGGATGTTAACTGTTTTAGACTTCCCTGTGGAGAAAGGGTGGGGATGTTCTGTTTTAGACCCACTGAGGAGAAAACGCATTGGGGATGTTCGTTTTGACTTACCATTAGGAGAAACCATTGGGGAAAGTTAACTTTTTTACTTACCACGGGAGAAACGCATTGGAGTGTTAACTGTTTTAGATGACCACTGTAGGAACTATCGTCTAAATTAACTTTCTTAAAAGTGTTCGAAACAGTTATAATGAGATTCAATAAATTTTACTAATTTGCTGTAAAAATCGTCAATTTAAAATTGGGTGGTTTTCCTCGATCCCGTCTAAACCCATGAACCACATTTTATCCAAAAAAAAAAAAAACCCCGCATTTGTTATTTTTAAAGAAAGTTAGTTGTTTATTCACTTTTTTTAGTTCAAGTTAATTTTTCACTTACTTGTTCACTTCTTAGTTCCCCTTTTTCTTTATTCACTTTCTTGGTTCCTTCTTAGTTCACCTTTCCCTTAGTTCCTTATTTTTAAGTTTTTTGTTCCCCAGTTCCTTACTTAGTTCACTTTACTTGTTCACCTTTACTGCCCCCCGGGAAAAACCTGATATTGACTACGGAAGAAAAAGAGAATAGGGGAAAAGGAATGTAAGGGGTTCTTTACCATGGGAACCCCGATTTGAAGAGATGGAAGAACGAAAAAACCTATCTTGGGAAAACCGAAACGATGGGGGCCGGGCATTTAAACCCCAACAATGACGTAATATACTCAGGAAAGGGAAAAGTGGACAGAGGGGTCGGTTTTATTTTTGGGGAAAATATCCCAACACTCGGTTACAACTTCAACGACCGACTCATATGATGAATTACGAACAAAAAAAAAGATTACAAAATACAACAACGCCCAACAACCACAGCTCATGATGATGAGATTACAGACACAAAATAGAAAGATTACAATAATACAAGCATACGCACCAACAACCACAGCTCATGATGATGAGATTACAGACATAAAATAGAAAGATTACAATAATACAAGCATACGCACCAACAACCACAGCTCCTGATGATGAGATTACAGACACAAAATAGAAAGATTACAATAATACAAGCATACGCACCAACAACCACAGCTCCTGATGATGAGATTACAGAAACAAAATAGAAAGATTACAATAATACAAGCATACGCACCAACAACCACAGCTCCTGATGATGAGATTACAGACATAAAATAGAAAGATTACAATAATACAAGCATACGCACCAACAACCACAGCTCCTGATGATGAGATTACAGACAAAAATAGAAAGATTACATAATACAAGCATACGCACCAACAACCACAGCTCCTGATGATGAGATTACAGACACAAAATAGAAAGATTACAATAATACAAGCATACGCACCAACAACCACAGCTCATGATGATGAGATTACAGACATAAAATAGAAAGATTACATTAATACAAGCATACGCACCAACAAACACAGCTCATGATGATGAGATTACAGACACAAAATAGAAAGATTACAATAATACAAGCATACGCTCCAACAACCACAGCTCATGATGACGAGATTACAGAAACAAAATAGAAAGATTACAATAATACAAGCAACGCCCAACAACACAGCTCATGATGATGAGATTACAGACACAAAATAGAAAGATTACAATAATACAAGCATACGCTCCAACAACCACAGCTCATGATGATGAGATTACAGACACAAAATAGAAAGATTACAATAATACAAGCATACGCACCACCAACCACAGCTCCTGATGACGAGATCGACGAATTCTATACAAATTTACAAGGAGCAATTGATAAAGTTGGCAAAAGATACATCCTGATCGTAATGGGCGATTTCAACGCCAAGGTTGGCAAGGAAACAGCTGAAGAAGAGGAAAAGATAAAAGGTCCTTTCAGCATAGGACAACGAAATGAAAGAGGCACAAAACTAATTGAATTCTGCCTAGAAAATAATCTCTCCATTACGAACACCCTAAGCAGGCAACATCCAAGAAGACTATACACCTGGACCTCACCAGATGGCAACACCAGAAACCAAATAGATTACATCTTGGTCGAAAGAAGATGGATAACAGGTATTCTATCAATAAAGACACTACCCGGCGCAGACTGTGACTCCGATCATGAACTGCTGGTGGCAGAGTTTAAATTAAGACTGAAGACAACAAAGAAAGAGCTGGCCTATACGTTTTGATACAAATTCCATTCCACTAGAATACAACATAGAAATACAAAACAAATTTGACATACTTATGGCGGCTCAAGAGGACATGACACCTGACGAACTGGCAACACAGGCAAGAGATATATTACTCTCCACCGCACAAAACATCATACCCAGGAAAGTATACAAGAAACAGGTCTACATAACTGAAAAACACAGAGCTAATTGAAGAAAGAAGAAAGCTAAAACAAACGGGGTTAAAACGAAACAGCACTGAATATAAAAACTGCTCAAGAGATGTCAAGAAAGAAATCCGAAAAGACAAGAAACAACATGCAATAAAATTGATGAATTAATAAAACAAGGGAAAGAGAGAGAAATGTACATCGAAATTAATATAATGACACGTGACTTCAGCCCATCCATACAAGTCATAAACGATAACAATGGCAAAACATTAACAGAAAAGAAAGATGTACTAGAAAGATGGCGTGAGTACTGCAGAAACATGTATGAAGACACATTTAAAAATCCACATAAGATAATAACAGCAAGCGAAGAGACGGAACCAGAGCCCATGTTGGATGCAGTGTGCGCCTGGCCATCAAAATCCTGAAGAGAGGGAAGTCACCAGGGTGCGACCAAGAAGAAGATGGCTACAAGATATTAAAGAAACCATGAGCATGACCATCGACGAAGTGAGTGAACTGGTAAAGACAAAGTGAATTTCAGATGTGCTGCAAAGAGAGCAACGTCCTATAAACGATACGCACCTTGATGATGAGTTGTTTAAGCGAAGTCCCGAATGCTGTAAGATTTGTTCGCAAAAAACAAACACACAAAAAAACTCGCAAATTATCACGGTAGATTGAAGCTTTTACGAGTTTCCTGGCCGATGCTTTATCATAAAATATCTTGTCCTGAGCAGAACTTTGACATCCTAACAGTTCCTTGCAATTTCTCTCTATCTCATAAACCAGATGTCACGCATCTTCAGTCGTCATCTCAAATCATCGTTACATACTGAATCCATCTTCTCCGTGGTCTTCCTCTTCTCCTCTTGCCAGGAGCCTCCCTTTCCATAATGTTTTCTCCAACCCTTCGTGTCTTTTTATATCTCCAAAAATACTTTAATTTTCTCATTCTGATTTGTGGCATCAGCCAGTTTCTTTGAGTCATTTCTGCTTAGATCTATTTGTTCTCTTGTCTGTCCATGGTAGACGAAAGACTACCGTAGCACTTGTATTAAATTACAAATTATGTGGCGTTTAAAAACCATAAAATATAGAAATGCACTACAAATGACCGAAAATGGAGTACGGACACTGTACAATGAATCTTCTGTTAAACGTAACCATCGTAACCCAATTAAACTGCTTGAGGGGAATATTGCCCGTTCTCAGAAAACTCTGTCAAAGAACTATGTAATGTCTGTCAATGACTAAAGAATAACAGTGCCAGAAGTGAAACGCAAAAAGGTGGTTGGTTGAGGAAGAAAGGGGGATTTACGGATGGTGTAATGGATCGACGTACAATCAAATGTCGCTAAACGAAGAAAATAAGACTACCTTCTCTGTCAAACGAGTCTTCAGTCTCAATCTGTTTCCGCTCACCGCAACATTGGGGGAAATTATTTGAAGGAGACTACTGTGAATAAATGCTATACTCCATCGTGTGGAACAAACGAGAGATCGAGGGAGAACTACTCTAGCATAAGTAGAGATGCAGACGTAGTTACGTTCGATGAGATCTGCTCGCAACACAGACGAGCAGAATCTCAGAGCGATTATTTCTGCACGCCTCTCCCGGCCGATGAGAAAAGCTGAATAAATAAAACAAAATTAAGAACTGACAAGGTACGATTCGTCAAGGGCATGTCCTCAAAAAATGTTCACAAAAAAATTAGCCTTCTTGGCAAGAATCGTCGGAAAAGATGCAACGAGTCGTGTCAACACCAGGGAATATTGCAATAGCTGCGTATCAGAGGTCAAGGGGAAAATGTATTTATTGGGTAAGGTTGGTCGAGCGCAACTCCTATAGTTGCGTCCTTGCGCCTAACGAAACTGCTCCCATTGGAACAATCGGGCAAGGTACTGCTGCATTAGCAACTAACATCCCCGGGAGAACTGGGGTGGGCGATGTTGGCGAGCGAACATTTGAGTTGCGTTGCTAGTGCCGAATGAAACGCTCCTCTAAAATATATGTGCGCAGTCCCAGTCCAGTGTTTCCTGGGGACAGGAACAATGCAGAGTAGACATTGCAAATTGCCAAGTGTCGACTCGCGATCCTTCTCTTATTCTTCTTCTGCGAACGCCCGCTTTCAATTCATGTGGTAGTCATGACGCCTGGTATTACGCTTCTGACTGAGTTTTGCGTAAGGCCTACTTACCATTTTAACAGTGTCCATCACCATGCGGTGTCCCTCACGTCTTCAGAGGTACTTGAAGAGTAGATCCTTCAAGTGAGATCGTTACAGGAAATCTGTTGTCCACGAAACATTTGCCTACTCCTCGTACCATCGGTAGTTTTAAGGCCAGTGTTGTATAGGAAAGTGCAACTTCTCTATCAAATTTCCTGCCTTTGGTGAAGTCGTTACGTACGCATCGTATAATAATCCCTCTTTAATGATCTTTTGAAGCCGTTTCTTTGGGCTTGGATATACGCCAAAGAGCAGTAACTAATTTGCGCTGACTGAGTTAGGTCGCTCCGGCTTAGGAGCATTCTCGACCCTTCTAGGGTTAGTTATTGAAGCTGTCACCTTTCTTGTATTCATTGCTCTTTTACGATCATTATCGCCTTATATTTGGGCGTTATGATCTTCACCAAAGAGTATGTCTACAATATTCGCTCTTTCTGACTATATGAGGTCGTTCCGGATTAGGAACATTCTCAGTCATTGTAGACACATGTACTTGTCACGCAAGCGATAATTTTTTTGGCTGTTTAATTTGCCTGCACATGATCTGAGTCATAGTGTTTGGACGTCATCTTATTCTGTGTAGGTTTATCGGCGTCCGAAAAGTATCGCCCTTAGACAATGCTTGGCTTTGTACCAGTCAAGCCTTTGAATTATCGGCCTAGCTTTTCCATCCACGGTGAGTTTGTTCCTTCGTAGGAGTATTATCAGCCGTTTCGGGGAGCGTGTCGGCACTTAACAATTTGCAATGTCTACTCTGCATTTTACCTGTTCCCGGAAAATACTAGACTGGAGCTGCGCACATATGTTCTAGAGGGTCGTTTCAGTCTGCGCTAGCAATGAACCTGAAATTGCGCGCTTGTCAGCATCACCCAAATCAGTTCTTCAAGGGGATATTAGTTGTTCGAGGATGTACCTTGTTCGGTTGTCCCGGGGAGGACAGTTTCGTTAGGAACTAAAACACAACTTTGCGCTTGGCCAACCTTACCCAGTAAATGTATCTGCACTAGGATTTTGATACGGAGTTTACCGCAATCTTCCCATGTCTCGACACGATAAGTTACAGCCTTTTCAGAGACACTTACCGAGACCATTGATTCGTTATGCATCGTTCTCAGTGATTCTTGTCTCACAACTGGCAATGATAGTTTACTCCGAAGAAGTTGGTATGTGTTCACGGACGACATTTGAGAAGCTTTTCATCGGACAACGGCCTGGAGATACGTACATTTTTTGCAGGGTTTTGGACCTATATTACGTTTCTGTGCTTGCACTACTACCACTACATGTTGCTCTCCATCGATCCCTACCCACTTGAACAGACAAGATCCTCTGTATATTTCCAGAGTCACCACGGTGATGTGGTGTAGGATTTTAATTAGTACCAACTCACTAATCCTGGCGTGACGTTGTCTCTATGCGGCTTTAACCCCTGACACGCGACTCGAAACGGATGCGAATACATCTATTAATGAATAAACTCACCGTGGATAGAAAATAACCTGATAATGCAGAGGGTTCACCGGTACATATCCAAACATTGGCGAAGGCGATACTTTTCGGACGCCGATCATCCTACTCTAGTAAGATGACCACCAAGTGGCAAACCCATCCGTCCCACAGTTTAGAGATGCAACTCTAGTAAATAAAATGCTGGCACGAAATCGGATGTCCCGCCTAGTCCCCATAGGCGCATAACTTGACACAACGCACAATCGCTCTTATGCTCAGATCACATAGAAACCACAAAGAGTGGTTAAATAATTGGTGGATGTGGAGCGTTCGAAGAAGAAGAAGTAGAAGATTACCTTCTCTGTTGACTTGTCTTTAGTCTCAGTCTGTTTCCGCTGTATTTGAAGGGAAAATACAGAGTAGAAATGTGATATTGCTTTGTGTCAAACAAACGACACTTGTTTCAAAGCGGTTTAGAATGTTTCTATTACGGAACCACATCACCGAGTCAGAAAAGCGATCAAGCACTAACGTACACTTAGTTGCAGATCATACACATGCTGCATTGGGTGACTTAAAAATGATCAATTAAAATTAAAATATCCGATGCAAAAGAAAAATGTAACGGATTGTCAAATAAACAAACCGAAAATGCCCTGAAGTCAGCATTTTCAGATGTGCCTGTATTACATTTATAGAAGTCTATGAGCTGAGAAGCAATGTATTTCCGGTCTCTGCCCAAACCACACAATACACAAAGAGGGATTAATTTAGTTGAAAGAACAAACGACAAGAATCTCCATATTATTCTCACATATAACTTAGTTTCACACAACTGAGGACAAGAATATCCATATTATTCTCACATATAACTTAGTTTCACACACCTGACGGCAAGAATATCCATATTATTCTCACACTTTAACTTAGTTTCAATAACTAACGACAGAATATCCATATTATTCTCACATATAACTTAGTTTCACACAACTGACGGCAAGAATATTAATATTATTCTCATAACAATTTCACACAACTGAGGGCAAGAATATCCATATTGTTCCTTTTTTATATAACAATTTCTACTTTATTGTCATCAATATATATTATTCTACATCTCGCCAGTTTCACTGACTAACGACAAGAATATCCATATTATTCTCCACATATAACTTAGTTTCACACCACAACTAGCAGCAGAATATCCATATTATTCTCATATGTAGTTTCACGCAACTAACGGCAAGAATATCCATATTATTCTCACATATAACTTAGTTTCACACAACTAACGGCAAGAATATCCATATTATTCTCACATATATAACTTAGTTTCACACAATAACGACAAGAATATCCATATTGTTCTACATATAACTTGGTTTTATTACCTTTAGCTGACCTCAAGAATCTCATATTATTCTCACATATGTAGTTTTACCCCAACTGAGGACAAGAATATCCATATTATTCTCACATATAACTTAGTTTCACACAACTGACCTCAGAATCTCCCATATTATTCTCACATATAATTTAGTTTCCCTGTGTCTCAGAATCTCATATTATTCTCATACTAACTTAGTTTCACACACAACTGAGGACAAGAATATCCATATTATTCTCCACATATAACTTAGTTTCACACAACTGACCAGCAGAATATCCATATTATTCTACATATAACTTAGTTTCACACAACTAACCTCAAAATATCCATATTATTCTCATGTAGTTTCACACAACTAACCTCAAATATATATTATTCTCACATATAACTTAGTTTCACACAACTAACGACAAGAATCTCCATATTATTCTCACATATATAACTTAGTTTCACACAACTGACGGCAAGAATATCCATATTATTCTCATATATAACTTAGTTTCACACAACTAACGACAAGAATCTCCATATTATTCTCCATATATAACTTAGTTTCACACAACTGAGGCAAGAATCTCCATATTATTCTCACATATATAACTTAGTTTCACACAACTAACGACAAGAATCTCCATATTATTCTCACATATATAACTTAGTTTCACACAACTAACGACAAGAATCTCCATATTATTCTCACATATATAACTTAGTTTCACACAACTAACGACAAGAATATCCATATTATTCTCACATATAACTTAGTTTCACACAATAGCATTAGAATATCCATATTATTCTCACACATATAACTTAGTTTCACACAACTGACGACAAGAATCTCCATATTATTCTCACATATAACTTAGTTTCACACAACTGAGGGGGCCAGAATCTCCATATTATTCTCACATATATATAATAACTTAGTTTCACACAATGACGACAACAATCTCCATATTATTCTCACATATAGCAGTTTCACACAGCTGACGACAAGAATCTCCATATTATTCTCACATATAACTTAGTTTTCACACAACTGACGGCAAGAATCTCCATATTATTCACACATATAACTTAGTTTCACTACAATGACGGCAAGAATATCCATATTATTCTCACACATACTGTAGTTTCACACAACTGAGGCAGAATATCCATGTATTCTCACATATATAACTTAGTTTCACACAACTAACGGCAAGAATATCCATATTATTCTCACATATAACTTAGTTTTCACACAACTGACGGCAGAATATCCATATTATTCTGTCAACTTAGTTTCACTGACTGACCTTGAAATATCCATATTATTCTCACACATATAACTTAGTTTCACACAACTAACGACAAGAATATCCATATTATTCTCACATATAACTTAGTTTCACACAACTAACGGCAAGAATATCCATATTATTCTCACATATAACTTAGTTTCACACAACTAACGGCAAGAATATCCATATTATTCTCACATATAACTTAGTTTCACACAACTGACAGCAAGAATATCCATATTATTCTCACATATATAACTTAGTTTCACACAACTAACGACAAGAATATCCATATTATTCTCACATATAACTTAGTTTCACACAACTGACATCAAGATCTCCATATTATTCTCACATATAACTTAGTTTCACACAACTGAGGACAAGAATATCCATATTATTCTCACATATAACTTAGTTTCACACAACTGACCTCAAGAATCTGCATATTATTCTCATATAATTTAGTTTCACTACAACTGACCTCAGAATCTCCATATTATTCTCACATGTAACTTAGTTTCACTGACTGAGGACAGAATATCCATATTATTCTCACATATAGCAGTTTCACACAACTGACGTAAGAATATCCATATTATTCTCATCTAACTTAGTTTCACACAACTAACCTCAAGAATATCCATATTATTCTCACATGTAACTTAGTTTCACACAACTAACCTCAAGAATATCCATATTATTCTCACATATAACTTAGTTTCACACAACTAACGACAAGAATCTCCATATTATTCTCACATATATAACTTAGTTTCACACAACTGAGGGCAAGAATATCCATATTATTCTCACATATATAACTTAGTTTCACACAACTAACAGCAAGAATCTCCATATTATTCTCACATATATAACGGATTTCACACAACTGAGGCAAGAATCATCCATATTCTCACATATATAACCAGTTTCACACAACTAACGACAAGAATCTCCATATTATTCTCACATATATAACTTAGTTTCACATAACTAACGACAAGAATCTCCATATTATTCTCACATATATAACTTGGTTTTCACTGGCTAACGACAAGAATAATCCATATTGTTCTCACATATAACTTAGTTTCACGCAACTGTGACAAGAATATCCATATTGTTCATACATATAACTTAGTTTCACACAACTGACGACAAGAATCTCCATATTCTCATATAACTTAGTTTCACACAACTGGGGGCAAGAATCTCCATATTATTCTCACATATGTAGTTTCCCTGACACAGCGACAACAATCTCCATATTATTCTCACATATAACTTAGTTCCCACAACTGACATTAAGAATCTCCATATTATTCTCACATATAACTTAGTTTCACACAACTGACGGCAGAATCTCCATATTATTCTCACATATGTAGTTTCACACAATGACAGCAGAATATCCATATTATTCTCACACATATAACTTAGTTTCACACAACTGAGGGCGAGAATATCCCATATTGTTCTCCCTTATATAACTTAGTTTCACACAACTAACGACAAGAATATCCATATTATTCTCACATATAACTTAGTTTCACACAACTGACGGCAAAGACATATGTATTCTCACATATAACTTAGTTTCACACAACTGAGGCAAGAATCTCCATATTATTCTCACATAGCTTAGTTTCCACACAACTGACGGCAAGGAGGTCCATATTATTCTCACATATGGCAGTTTCACACAACTGAGGACAAGAATATCCATATTATTCTCACATATAACCAGTTTCACACAACTGAGGCAGAATATCCATATTATTCTCACATATATAACTTAGTTCACTACAACTGACGGCAAGAATATCCATATTATTCTCACATATATAACTTAGTTTCACACAACTAACGACAAGAATATCCATATTATTCTCACATATAACCAGTTTCACACAACTAACGGCAGAATCTCCCATATTATTCTCACATATAACTTAGTTTCACACAACTAACGACAAGAATATCCATGTATTCTCACATATAGCCATTTCACACAACTGACCTCAAGAATCTCCCATATTATTCTCACATATAGCAGTTTCACACACTGGGGACAGAATATCCATATTATTCTCACATATAACTTAGTTTCACACAACTGACCTCAAGAATCTCCATATTATTCTCACATATAATTTAGTTTCACACAACTGACCTCAAAGAATCTCCATATTATTCTCACATGTAACCCAGTTTCACACAGCTGAGGACAGAATATCCATATTATTCTCACATATAACTTAGTTTCACACAACTGACGGCAGAATATCCATATTATTCTCACATATAACTTAGTTTCACACAACTAACCTCAAGAATATCCATATTATTCTACATGTAACTTAGTTTCACACAACTAACCTCAGAATATCCATGTATTCTACGCCATAACTAGTTTCACAACTAACGACAGAATCTCCATATTATTCTCCACATATATAACTTAGTTTCACACAATGAGGGCAAGAATATCCATATTATTCTCATATATAACTTAGTTTCACACAACTAACGACAAGAATCTCCATATTATTCTCACATATATAACTTAGTTTCACACAACTGAGGCAGAATCTCCATATTATTCTCACATATATATTAGTTCCACAACTAACGACAAGAATCTCATATTATTCTCACATATATAACTTAGTTTCACACAACTAACGACAAGAATCTCCATATTATTCTCCACATATAACTTAGTTTCACACAACTGACTGACAGAATCTCATATTATTCTCACATGTAGCAGTTCAACTAACGGCAAGAATATCCATATTATTCTCACATGTATAACTTAGTTTCACACAACTAACGACAAGAATATCCATATTATTCTCACCATATATAACTTAGTTTCACACAACTGAGGCAAGAATATCCATATTATTCTCACATATAACTTAGTTTCACACACACCTGACGGCAGAATATCCATATTATTCTCATATAACTTAGTTTTCACATAACTAACGACAGAATATCCATATTATTCTCACATATAACCCAGTTTCACACAACTGACGGCAAGAATATTAATATTATTCTCACATATAACTTAGTTTCACACAACTGACGGCAAGAATATCCATATTATTCTCACACATATAACTTAGTTTCACACAACTGACGGCAAGAATATCCATATTATTCTCATATAACTTAGTTTCACACAACTAACTTTTTGACAAGAATATCCATATTATTCTCACATAACAGTTTCACACAACTGACGGCAAGAATATCCATATTATTCTCACATATAACTTAGTTTCACACAACTGAGGGCAAGAATCTCCATATTATTCTCACATATATAACTTAGTTTCACACAACTGACAGCAAGAATATCCATATTATTCTCACATATAACTTAGTTTCACACAACTGAGGACAAGAATATCCATATTATTCTCACATATAACTTAGTTTCACACAACTGAGGGCAAGAATATCCATATTATTCTCACATATATAACTTAGTTTCACACAACTGACGGCAAGAATATCCATATTATTCTCACATATATAACTTAGTTTCACGCAACTAACGACAGAATATCATATTATTCTGCATACACAACTTAGTTTCACACAACTAACGGCAAGAATCTCCATATTATTCTCACATATAACTTAGTTTCACACAACTAACGACAAGAATCTCCATATTATTCATCACATATATAGCTTAGTTTCACACAACTAGCGACAGAATATCCATATTATTCTCACATATAACTTAGTTTCACACAACTGAGGGCAAGAATCTCCATATTATTCTCACATATAACTTAGTTTCACACAACTAACGACAAGAATATCCATATTATTCTCTCATATAACTTAGTTTCACACAACTAACGACAGAATATCCATATTATTCTCATATAACTAGTTTCACACAACTAACGGCAAGAATATCCATATTATTCTCACATATATAACTTAGTTTCACACAACTAACGACAAGAATATCCATATTATTCTCACATGTAACTTAGTTTCACACAACTAACGACAAGAATATCCATATTATTCTCACATATATAATTTAGTTTCACACAACTAACGGCAAGAATATCCATATTATTCTCACATATAACTTAGTTTCACACAACTAGCGACAAGAATATCCATATTATTCTCACATATAACTTAGTTTCACACAACTAACGGCAAGAATATCCATATTATTCTCATATATAACCGTTCACACAACTGACAAGAATATCCATATTATTCTCACATATATAACTTAGTTTCCACACAACTGGGGCAAAATATCATATTATTCTCACATATAACTTAGTTTCACTGACTTCAACGACAGAATCTCCATATTATTCTCACATATATAACTTAGTTTCACACAACTAACGGCAAGAATATCCATATTATTCTGCATATATAACTTAGTTTCACACAACTATGGCAAGAATCTCCATATTATTCTCATATAACTTAGTTTCACACAACTGACAGCAGAATCTCCATATTGATGTTCTCATGTAACTTAGTTTCACACAACTAGCAGCAAGAACTCCATCATATTCTCACATATATAACCGTTTACACAACTGACAGCAGAATATCCATATTATTCTCACATGTAACTTAGTTTTCACACAATAACAACAAGAATATCCATATTATTCTCACATATATAACTTAGTTTCACACAACTAACGACAAGAATATCCATATTATTCTCACATATAACTTAGTTTCACACAACTAACGACAAGAATATCCATATTATTCTCACATGTAACTTAGTTTCACACAATAGCAGCAAGGGAATATCCATATTATTCTCATATATATAACTTAGTTTCACACAACTAACGACAGAATCTCCCATATTATTCTCACATATAACTTAGTTTCACACAACTGACGGCAAGAATATCATATTATTCTCACATATAACTTAGTTTCACAACTGAGACAAGAATATCCATATTATTCTCACATATAACTTAGTTTCACACAACTGACGGCAGAATATCCATATTATTCTCACATATAACTTAGTTTCACACAACTAGCGGCAAGAATATCCATATTATTCTCATATAACTTAGTTTCACACAACTGACAGCAAGAATATCCATATTATTCTCACATATATAACTTAGTTTCCACACAACTAACGGCAAGAATATCCATATTATTCTCACATATAACTTAGTTTCACACAACTAGCGACAAGAATATCCATATTATTCTCACATATATAACTTAGTTTCACATAACTAACGACAAGAATATCCATATTATTCTCACATGTAACTTAGTTTCACACAACTGACGGCAGAATATCCATATTATTCTCACATATATAGTTTCACACAACTGACGGCAAGAATATCCATATTGTTCTCACATATAACTTAGTTTCACTACAACTAACGGCAGAATATCCATATTATTCTCACATATAACTTAGTTTCACACAACTAGCGACAAGAATATCCATATTATTCTCACACATATATAACTTAGTTTCCTGTAACTAACAACAGAATATCATATTATTCTCACATACTTAGTTTCACAACTGACGACAAGAATATCCATATTATTCTCACATATATAACTTAGTTTCACACAACTAACGACAAGAATATCCATATTATTCTCACATATATAACTTAGTTTCACACAACTGACGGCAAGAATATCCATATTATTCTCACATATATAACTTAGTTTCACATAACTAACGACAAGAATATCCATATTATTCTCACATATAACTTAGTTTCACACAACTGACGACAAGAATATCCATATTATTCTCACATATACTCTTAGTTTCACCTGACTAACGACAAGAATATCCATATTATTCTCACATATATAACAGTTTCACACAATGACAGCAGAATATCCATATTATTCTCACATATAACTTAGTTTCACACAACTGACGTCAAGAATCTCCATATTATTCTCACATATAACTTAGTTTCACACAATGACGGCAAGAATATCCATATTATTCTCTGTATAACTTAGTTTCACACAATAACGACAAGAATATCCATATTATTCTCACATATATATAACTTAGTTTCACACAACTAACGACAGAATATCCATATTATTCTCACATATAACTTAGTTTCACACAACTGAGGGCAAGAATATCCATATTATTCTCACATATAACAGTTTCTAACTGACCTCAGAATATCCATATTATTCTCACATATAACTTAGTTTCACACAACTGAGGGCAAGAATATCCATATTATTCTCACATATATAACTTAGTTTCACACAACTGACGCAAGAATATCCATACTATTCTCACATATAACTTAGTTTCACACAACTAACGACAAGAATATCCATACTATTCTCACATATATAACTTAGTTTCACACAACTGAGGGCAAGAATATCCATATTATTCTCACATAACTTAGTTTCACACAACTAACGACAGAATCTCCATATTATTCTCACATATAACTTAGTTTCCACACAACTAACGGCAAGAATATCCATATTATTCTCACATATATAACTTAGTTTCACACAACACAAGAGGGCAAGAATCTCCATATTATTCTCACATATATAATTTAGTTTCACACAACTAGCGACAAGAATATCCATATTATTCTCACATATATAACTTAGTTTCACACAACTAACGACAAGAATATCCATATTATTCTCACATATAACTTAGTTTCACACAACTGAGGACAGAATATCATATTATTCTCACATATAACTTAGTTTCACACAACTGACGACAAGAATATCCATATTATTCTCACATATAACTTAGTTTCACACAACTGACGACAAGAATATCCATATTATTCTCATATAACTTAGTTTCACTGACTGACGACAAGAATATCCATATTATTCTCACATATATAACTTAGTTTCACACAACTGACGGCAAGAATCTCCATATTATTCTCACATATAACTTAGTTTCACACAACTGACAGCAAGAATATCCATATTATTCTCACATATAACTTAGTTTCACACAACTAACGACAAGAATATCCATATTATTCTCACATATATAACTTAGTTTCACACAACTAACGACAAGAATATCCATATTATTCTCACATATAACTTAGTTTCACACAACTGAGGCAAGAATATCCATATTATTCTCACATATAACTTAGTTTCCACAACTGACCTCAGAATATCCATATTATTCTACATATAACAGTTTCACACAACTGAGGGCAAGAATATCCATATTATTCTCACATATATAACTTAGTTTCACACAACTGACGCAAGAATATCCATACTATTCTCACATATAACTTAGTTTCACACAACTAACGACAAGAATATCCATACTATTCTCACATATATAACTTAGTTTCACATAACTGAGGGCAGAATATCCATGTTCTCACGCCATAACCAGTTTCTACAACTAACGACAGAATCTCATATTATTCTCACATATAACTTAGTTTCACACAACTAACGGCAAGAATATCCATATTATTCTCACATATATAACTTAGTTTCACACAACTGAGGCAGAATCTCCATGTGTTCTCACATATAACTTGGTTTTCACCTGACTAGCGACAAAAGAATGTCTGTATTGTTACATATATAACTTATTTTCACACAACTGACGGCAAGAATCTCCATATTATTCTCACACATATAACTTAGTTTCACACAACTAACGACAAGAATATCCATATTATTCTCACATATATAACTTAGTTTCACACAACTAACGACAAGAATATCCATATTATTCTCACATATAATAGTTTCTGGCTTGAGGGCAAAGAATCTCCATATTATTCTCACATATAACTTAGTTTCACACAACTAGCGACAAGAATATCCATATTATTCTCACATATATAACTTAGTTTCACACAACTGACGACAAGAATATCCATATTATTCTCACATATAACTTAGTTTCACACAACTAACGACAAGAATCTCCATATTATTCTCACATATATAACTTAGTTTCACACAACTGAGGCAGAATCTCCATATTATTCTCACATATATAACTTAGTTTCACACAATGACATAAGAATATCCATACTATTCTCACATATAACTTAGTTTCACACAACTAACGACAAGAATATCCATGCTATTCTCACATATAGCAGTTTCACACAACTAACGACAAGAATATCCCATATTATTCTCACATATATAACTTAGTTTTCACACAACTGAGGCAAGAATATCCATATTATTCTCACATATATAACAGTTTCACACAACTGACATAAGAATATCCATACTATTCTCACATATAACTTAGTTTCACACAACTAACGACAAGAATATCCATACTATTCTCACATATATAACTTAGTTTCACACAACTAACGACCAAGAATATCCATATTCTCTATAACAGTTTCACACAACTAGCGACAAGAATATCCATATTATTCTCACATATATAACTTAGTTTCACATAACTAACGACAAGAATATCCATATTATTCTCATGTAACTTAGTTCACACAACTGACGGCAAGAATATCCATATTATTCTCACGCATATATAACTTAGTTTCACACAACGGCAGCCAAGAATATCCATATTATTCTCATATATAACTTAGTTTCACACAACTAACGGCAAGAATATCCATATTATTCTCACATATAACTTAGTTTCACACAACTAGCGACAAGAATATCCATATTATTCTCTATATATAACTTAGTTTCACATAACTAACGACAAGAATATCATATTATTCTCACATATAACTTAGTTTCACACAACTGACGACAAGAATATCCATATTATTCTCACATATATAACTTAGTTTCACACAACTAACGACAGAATATCATATTATTCTCATATATAACTTAGTTTCACACAACTGACGGCAAGAATATCCATATTATTCACATATAACTTAGTTTCACAACAACTAACGACATAAGAATATCCATATATTCTCGCCTGTAGTTTCACACAACTGACGACAAGAATATCCATATTATTCTCACATATATGCTTTTAGTTTCACTGACTAACACTGACAAGAATATCCATATTATTCTCACATATATAACTTGATTCACACAACTGACGACACAGAATATCCATATTATTCTCACATATATAGCAATTTCACACAGCTGACGTCAAGAATCTCCATATTATTCTCATATAACTTAGTTTCACTGACTGACGGCGATATCCATATTATTCTCACATATAACTTAGTTTCACACAACTAACGACAAGAATATCCATATTATTCTCACATATATAACTTAGTTTCACACAACTAACGACAAGAATATCCATATTATTCTCACATATAACTTAGTTTCCACACAACTGGGGCAGAATATCCATATTATTCTCACATATAACTTAGTTCCTGACTGACCTCAGAATATCCATATTATTCTCATATAACAGTTTCACACAACTGGGGCAGAATATCCATATTATTCTCACATATATATTAGTTTCACACAACTGACATAAGATATCCATACTATTCTCACATATAACTTAGTTTCACACAACTAGCAGCAAAATATCCATACTATTCTCACATATATAACTTAGTTTCACTACAACTGAGGGCAAGAATATCCATATTATTCTCATATAACTTAGTTTACTTTAACGACAAGAATCTCCATATTATTCTCACATATTATAACTTAGTTTCACACAACTAACGGCAAAATATCCATGTTCTCACATATATAACTTAGTTCCTACAACTGAGGCAAGAATCTCATATTATTCTCACATATAACTTAGTTTCACACAACTAGCGACAAGAATATCCATATTATTCTCACATATATAACTTAGTTTCACACAACTGCAGCAAGAATATCCATATTATTCTATAACTTAGTTTCACACAACTGACGGCAAGAATATTCATATTATTCTCACATATAACTTAGTTTCACACAACTGACGACAAGAATATCCATATTATTCTCACATATAACTTAGTTTCCACACAACTGACGACAAATATCATATTATTCTCACATATAACTTAGTTTCACACAACTGACGACAAGAATATCCATATTATTCACATATATAACTTAGTTTCACACAACTGACAGCAAGAATCTCATATTATTCTCACATATAACTTAGTTTCACACAACTGACGGCAAGAATATCCATATTATTCTCACATATAACTTAGTTTCACACAACTAACGACAGAATATCATATTATTCTCACATATATACTTAGTTTCACACAACTAACGACAGAATATCCATATTATTCTCACATATAACTTAGTTTCACACAACTGAGGCAAGAATATCCATATTATTCTCACATATAACTTAGTTTCACACAACTGACCTCAAGAATATCCATATTATTCTCACATATAACTTAGTTTCACTACAACTGAGGCAGAATATCCATATTATTCTCACATATATAACTTAGTTTCACTGACTGACGCAAGAATATCCATACTATTCTCACATATAACTTAGTTTCACACAACTAACGACAAGAATATCCATACTATTCTCACATATATAACTTAGTTTCACACAACTGAGGCAAGAATATCCATATTATTCTCACATATAACCCAGTTTCCCTGACAACGACAAGAATCTCCATATTATTCTCACATATAACTTAGTTTCACACAACTAACGGCAAGAATATCCATATTATTCTCACATATATAACTTAGTTTCACACAACTGAGGGCAAGAATCATATATTATTCTCACATATAACTTAGTTTCTACAACTAGCGACAAGAATATCCATATTATTCTCACATATATAACTTAATTGCTTCACACAACTGACGGCAAAATCTCCTTATTCTCACATATAACTTAGTTTCACACAACTAACGACAAGAATATCCATATTATTCTCACATATATAACTTAGTTTCACACAATAACGACAAGAATATCCATATTATTCTCACATATGTAGTTTCACACAACTGAGGCAAGAATCTCCATATTATTCTCACATATAGCTTAGTTTCACAACTGACAAGAATATCCATATTATTCTCACATATATACTTAGTTTCACACAACTGGCTTGACAAGAATATCCATATTCTCACATATAACTTAGTTCCACACAACTAACGACAGAATCTCCATATTATTCTACATATATAACTTAGTTTCACACAACTGAGGCAAGAATCTCCATATTATTCTCACATATATAACTTAGTTTCACACAACTGACGCAAAGAATATCCATATACTATTCTCACATATAACTTAGTTTCACACAACTAACGACAAGAATATCCATACTATTCTCACATATATAACTTAGTTTCACACAACTAACGACAAAATATCCATATTATTCTCACATATATAACTTAGTTTTCACACAACTGAGGCAGAATATCCATATTATTCTCACATATATAACCGTTTCACACAGCTGACGCAGAATATCCATACTATTCTCACATATAACTTAGTTTCACACAACTAACGACAAGAATATCCATACTATTCTCACATATATAACAGTTTCCACTGACTAACGACAAGAATATCCATATTATTCTCACATATATAACTTAGTTTCACACAACTGACGGCAAGAATCTCCATATTATTCTCACACATATAACTTAGTTTCACACAACTAACGACAAGAATATCCATATTATTCTCTCATATAACTTAGTTTCTACAACTAACATTAAGAATATCCATATTATTCTCACATATAACTTAGTTTCACACAACTAACGGCAAGAATATCCATATTATTCTCATATATAATAGTTCACACAATAACGACAAGAATATCCATATTATTCTCACATGTAACTTAGTTTCACACAACTAACGACAAGAATGTCCATGTGCTTCTCACATATATAATTTAGTTTCACACAATAACGGCAAAATATCCATATTATTCTCACATATAACTTAGTTTCACACAACTAGCGACAAGAATATCCATATTATTCTCACATATAACTTAGTTTCACACAACTAACGGCAAGAATATCCATATTATTCTCACATATAACTTAGTTTCACACAACTGACAGCAGAATATCCATATTATTCTCACATATATATAACTTAGTTTTCACACAACTGAGGCAGAATATCCATAATATTCTCACATATAACTAGTTTCACTACAACTAACGACAAGAATCTCCATATTATTCTCACATATATAACTTGGTTTCACAACTAACGGCAAGAATATCCATATTATTCTCACATATATAACCAGTTTCACACAACTAACAGCAGAATCTCCATATTATTGTCACATATAACTTAGTTTCACACAACTGACGGCAGAATCTCCATATTGTTCTCACATGTAACTTGGTTCACACACAACTAACGGCAAGAATATCCATATTATTCTCACATATATAACTTAGTTTCACCCTGACGATGGCAAGAATATCCATATTATTCTCATGTAACTTAGTTTCACTGACTAACGGCAAGAATATCCATATTATTCTCATATATAACTTAGTTTCACACAACTAACGACAAGAATATCCATATTATTCTCACATGTATAACTTAGTTTCACACAACTAACGACAAGAATATCCATATTATTCTCACATATAACTTAGTTTCACACAACTAACGGCTTAGAATATCCATATTATTCTCGCCTGTATAACTTAGTTTCACACAACTAACGACAAGAATCTCCATATTATTCTCACATATAACTTAGTTTCACACAACTGACGGCAGAATATCCATATTATTCTCACATATAACAGTTTCACACAACTGAGGGCAGAATATCCATATTATTCTCACATATAACTTAGTTTCACACAACTGACGGCAAGAATATCCATATTATTCTCACATATAACTTAGTTTCACACAACTAACTTGGCAGAATATCCATATTATTCTCATATATAACTTAGTTTCACACAACTAACGGCAAGAATATCCATATTATTCTCATATATAACTTAGTTTCACACAACTGACGGCAAGAATATCCATATTATTCTCACATATATAACTTAGTTTTCACACAACTAACGGCAAGAATATCCATATTATTCTCACATATAACTTAGTTTCACTGACTAACGACAGAATATCCATATTATTCTCATATATAACTTAGTTTCTGTAATAACGACAGAATATCCATATTATTCTCACATGTAAACTTAGTTCACACAACTGACGGCAAGAATATCCATATTATTCTCACATATGTAACTTAGTTTCCACACAACTGACAGCAAGAATATCCATATTATTCTCACATATATAACTTAGTTTCACACAACTAACGACAAGAATATCATATTATTCTCACATATAACCCAGTTTCACACAGCTAGCATTAAGAATATCGTATTCTCACATATATAACTTAGTTTTCACATAACTAACGACAAGAATATCATATTATTCTCACATGTAACTTAGTTTCCTACAACTAACGACAAGAATATCATATTATTCTCACATATATAACAGTTTCACTGGCAGGGCAAGAATATCCATATTATTCTCACATATAACTTAGTTTCACACAACTGACGGCAAGAATATCCATATTATTCTCACATATAACTTAGTTTTCACACAACTGAGGCAAGAATATCATATTATTCTCACATATAACTTAGTTTCACACAACTGACGACAAGAATATCCATATTATTCTCACATATATAACTTAGTTTCACACAACTAACGACAAGAATATCCATATTATTCTCACATATATAACTTAGTTTCACACAACTGACGGCAAGAATATCCATATTATTCTCACATATATAACTTAGTTTCACACAACTGACGGCAAGAATCTACATATTATTCTCACATATAACTTAGTTTCACACAACTGACGGCAAGAATATCCATATTATTCTCACATATAACTTAGTTTCACACAACTAACGACAAGAATATCCATATTATTCTCACATATATAACAGTTTCACACAACTAACGACAGAATATCCATATTATTCTCATATAACTTAGTTTCACACAACTGAGGGCAGAATATCCATATTATTCTCATATAATAGTTTCACACAACTGACCTCAAGAATATCATATTATTCTCACATATAACTTAGTTTCACACAACTGAGGGCAAGAATATCCATATTATTCTCACATATATAACTTAGTTTCACACAACTGACGCAAAGAATATCCATACTAATTCACATATAACTTAGTTTCACACAACTAACGACAAAAAGAATATCATACTATTCTCACATATATAACTTAGTTTCACACAACTGAGGGCAAGAATATCCATATTATTCTCACATATAACTTAGTTTCACACAACTAACGACAAAGAATCTCCATATTATTCTCATATAACTTAGTTTTCACACAACTAACTTGGCAGAATATCCATATTATTCTCACATATATAACTTAGTTTCACACAACTGAGGGCAAGAATCTCCATATTATTCTCACATATAACTTGGGTTTCACACAACTAGCGACAAGAATATCCATATTATTCTCACATATATAACTTAGTTTCTCACAACTAACGACAAGAATATCCATATTATTCTCACATATAACTTAGTTTCACACAACTGAGGGCAAGAATATCCTATTATTCTCACATATATAACTTAGTTTCACACAACTGACGACAAGAATATCATATTCTCACATATATAACTTAGTTTCACACAACTAACGACAAGAATATCCATATTATTCTCACATGTAACTTAGTTTCACACAACTGACAGCAAGAATATCCATATTATTCTCTACATATAACTTAGTTTCACACAACTGACGACAGAATATCCATATTATTCTCCACATATATAACTTAGTTTCACTGACTGACGGCAAGAATCTCCATATTATTCTCACATATAACTTAGTTTCACACAACTGACAGCAAGAATATCCATATTATTCTCACATATAACTTAGTTTCACACAACTAACGACAAGAATATCCATATTATTCTCACATATATAACTTAGTTTCACACAACTAACGACAAGAATATCCATATTATTCTCACATATAACTTAGTTTCACACAACCTTCTGAGGGCAGAATATCCATATTATTCTCACATATAACTTAGTTTCACACAACTGACCTCAAGAATATCCATATTATTCTCACATATAACTTAGTTTACTACAACTGAGGGCAAGAATATCCATATTATTCTCACATATATAACTTAGTTTCACAACTGACGCAAGAATATCCATACTATTCTCATATAACTTAGTTTCCGCACAACTAACGACAAGAATATCCATACTATTCTCACATATATAACTTAGTTTCACACAACTGAGGGCAAGAATATCCATATTATTCTCACATATAACTTAGTTTCACACAACTAACGACAAGAATCTCCATATTATTCTCACATATAACTTAGTTTCACACAACTAACGGCAAGAATATCCATATTATTCTCACATATATAACAGTTTCACACAACTGAGGGCAAGAATCTTACATATTATTCTCACATATAACTTAGTTTCACACAACTAGCGACAAGAATATCCATATTATTCTCACATATATAACTTAGTTTCACACAACTGACGGCAAGAATCTCCATATTATTCTCACATATAACTTAGTTTCACACAACTAACGACAAGAATATCCATATTATTCTCACATATATAACTTAGTTTCACACAACTAACGACAAGAATATCCATATTATTCTCACATATAACTTAGTTTCACACAACTGAGGGCAAGAATCTCCATATTATTCTCACATATAACTTAGTTTCACACAACTAGCGACAAGAATATCCATATTATTCTCACATATATACTTCGTAGTTTCACACAACTGACGACAAGAATATCCATATTATTCTCACATATAACTTAGTTTCACACAACTAACGACAAGAATCTCCATATTATTCTCACATATATAACTTAGTTTCACACAACTGAGAGACAGAATCTCCATATTATTCTCACATATATAACTTAGTTTCACACAACTGACGCAAGAATATCCATACTATTCTCACATACAACTTAGTTTCACACAACTAACAGCAAGAATATCTATACTATTCTCACATATATAGCTTAGTTTCCCCACAACTAACGACAAGAAGAATATCCATATTTATCACATATATAACCAGTTTCACACAACTGAGGGCAAGAATATCCATATTATTCTCACATATATAACTTAGTTTCACACAACTAACAAGAATATCCATACTATTCTCACATATAATAGTTTTCACACAACTAACATTAAGAATATCCATACTATTCTCACATATATAACTTAGTTTCACACAACTAACGACAAGAATATCCATATTATTCTCACATATATAACTTAGTTTCACACAACTGACGGCAATAATCTCGATATTATTCTCATATATAACTTAGTTTCACACAACCCAACGACAGAATATCCATATTATTCTCACATATAACTTAGTTTCACACAACTAACGACAAGAATATCCATATTATTCTCACACATATAACTTAGTTTCACACAACTGAGGGCAAGAATATCCATATTATTCTCTCACACATATATAACTTAGTTTCACTGACCTTGCAAGAATATCCATACTATTCTCACATATAACTTAGTTTCACACAACTAACGACAAGAATATCCATACTATTCTCACATATATAACTTAGTTTCACACAACTAACGACAAGAATATCCATATTATTCTCGCATATATAACTTAGTTTCTGGCAATGACAATAATCTCGATATTATTCTCATATATAACTTAGTTTCACACAACTAACGACAGAATATCCATATTATTCTCACATATATAACAGTTTCACACAACTAACGACAAGAATATCCATAGTATTCATATAACTTAGTTTCACACAACTAACGACAAGAATATCCATATTATTCTCACATATATAACTTAGTTTTCACATAATAACGACAAGAATATCCATATTATTCTCACATATATAACTTAGTTTCACACAACGAAGATCACTGACTAATAAATGTCTGCTTACTTTTTTGTCGATCGTTAAACATTCAGACGTAGGCATAGCTCTTATGTGCAAATCTCACTGATTTGTGCCTGAAGATTGCTCTCGGTATCATCATTGTCCCTTGTCATTGGGTGCGATTACCTCCATCTTCATAGATACATTGTTGTAATTAAGATCTCCAAGTAAATGATCAGAGACCATGTGGTTAAACAATGTCACGTGTGCATACATGAAATTACTGGCTCTAGTTGATCTCCAGAATTTCCAAGTCACGAGGTTACCAGAGAAGCATGTTATTGACTTTGCAATCGGCGATAACCTAAGCTGCTTATAAATCTCCAAGAAGATAAATTTTCTCTCCCAAAATTAATTGAATCATTGACCACATTGCTGTTTGGTTAAGATAGACATCATGATTTATTGTTGAATAAAGAGTGAATTTGAAACCAAATGTTTGAGGTAGGGCTCTCCAAAAAATATTCTGACAGAGTTCCGATCTGCTCTGATACGAATTGGCCTCAGTCTAGATGTAATGGTCTTCACTTTATTTACTAAACACAACTATACACAATAACAACAAGAAACAAACAATTCGATATTAATATATTGTTTTCTAGCTATAAGTAAGAGATATAGTTTTTAAAGAAACTTATACATACACAGTTGGAGACTTGGTAACAAGAACTGAATAATACACTTTATCATTACTGGTATCACGTGATGTTTGTCTGAACATCTGGAGGTTTCCATTCCTTTTCGTGTCATACTTTACAAATGAGATGTCAACGAGGTGTCAACGATATCGCTTGATGGCAAGAAATGTGTTATAAAATAAGCTACCGAACATATTGTGCACTTCAACAGACATCAATTAGTTGTTTGATAACATCCTTTAGATGGTACAAGTGTTCAATGAATATTGATAACATCTATTACACACCGATTCTGTTTGTTATCTTGTATGAATATCATTAATCTAGTTTATCATTGGATGAATTATATCATTGTTGTCTACCAGCTTTGTAGTAATAAAGTGTAATCAAGACAACAGATCATTAATTGCACGTCTATACAGTCACATGTTGCCAACATATACGAGTTTCTTTAAAGTGCATTTTTGCACTTCACAACTCATCATTTCATAGACATCTCAACTTTCATGTGTCCATGAGGTCAACCATCAGTTTTGTAATATGTCTTGCGGTAGTTTCTCTACTGCATTTACTGTTAGATTCTTGCTAACTTTCAAACGTTTAATCTCTAGTTCTGTGTTGTCATTTACTGTTAGATTCTTGCTAACTTACAAACGTTTATTCTCTAGTTCTGTGTTGTCATTTACTGTTAGATTCTTGCCAACTTACAAACGTTTAATCTCTAGTTCTGTGTTGTCATTTACTGTGGAATTCTTGCTAACTTACAAACGTTTAATCTCTAGTTCTGTGTTGTCATTTATAGTAGATTCTTGCTAACTTTCCAACGTTTAATGTCTAGTTCTGTGTTGTCATTTACTGTTAGATTCTTGCTAACTTTCCAAACGTTTTAATCTCTAGTTCTGGGATGTCATTTACTGTTGGGAGCTCTTCAATATAACACTGAAAACAGAAAAGGAAGTATAAAATTAGAGAAACCTCAGAAATGAGAAAATCATCACTATAACAGAAAAATACCAATATTAAAGCAGTAAGTTTAGTGAAACTAGTAAAAAACATATCACCAGCTCATTCAAAAAGTTAAACTTGAACAACTTGCAAAGAAACGCGTATAATTGTCAACGAAAAATAAAACTCAACAAAATATAAATAGATCAGGAACAACTCGTTGCATTTTGCAACAACGCAAACTCCATAGCAACGAAACTTTGATAATTTTCCAAATTAAAACACTTGAAAGGGTCAACAATCAATATGTAACTTCTTTGGATTCCATACCTTCACAGATGGAACTTTTTATTTATTTTTTTCTCTCTGTAGATGAGTTTTATTTTTCAAATAATGCGATCAATAATATACAATGCACTAAAAGAAAAGTTTCTATTTCAAATACCATGCTATGTAAGTTCTGTTAACCAACAAGGAAGAAAAAAGTCCCAATATTTGCAATACCTTGCGATGGCGCTTCAATCCCTTCTTTCCAGGTTCACAACCATCACGACCAAGTTTGGATTTTTTTCCACAACAATATTTAATAAAAAAGTTGGATGGAAATAATTATCATAATTTCAAAGTAATGCTCTCAATAGTATACAGTGCATTAACTAAGCAACTAAGGTGCTTGCTATACAATGAAAAGTATATCGTCGCAGGTTATGTTCTGTGGTCGTATTTACCAATGACTGTGGTTAGTAATAAACAATTCATTAATTCAGCAAAGTTAAACGAGTACGCTTGCTATACAATGACAGTGGTACATTTCGCACCTGTTAATAATTTTTTTTAATTATTTTTTTTTAATGAAAAGGAATGTACTTCATAATTTCAAATGATTTCAATAAATGATACACTATAATGAACAATAATATAATAAACTATAATAAACAATAATTTGCATAAATGTTAATTTGCGATAATTTCAATAACTGATACGCTATAATAGATAGACAATTATATTAAATAATACAATAATGTAAATAAATGGTTAACTAATAGGGCGAAGCTGCTTGAATACAGAATACTTAGATTAATTTTAAATATGATAACTATTGTACTTACTTCAGCTTATGGTAGTCTCTCTTCAGTTATCCATGAATAAGTAAGCTACATGTTTGCACAACACCACATCTTGATTAGCACATAAACTAACATCACTTATCAATAATCCATGAATTAGTCAGTCCTGGTTTGCACATCACCACAGCTTGATTAGTACAGAAACTAAACAGTATTACATAAATATATTTATCTACTACTGAATTTTGCTATTTTCCTTTTTTGTGAAGAAGCAGTTTGCTGAACATTGCATTGATCATTCCTTATTTTTTCTATAATTGTTGAGGAAAATGTTAGCAAATGTTGGAACCGCGGACAATAAAAGTTTCTTTTGAGCTCCGCAGATTACATACAGTACTGTCTAATAGAGAATTTTAAGTAGCTACTTAGTTACAATTTGTATAATAATCTCAACTTCTGGTTTGTCGTGGCCAAAAACTTATCTTCATATTCAGATGATATCAGCTTTTGAACAACTAGATATGATATGATGCAGAGAACAGTGAGGTCTTGTGATGGGTACTTCCAGTCCACCTATCTATTAAATGGGTGTAGTCTAGCCAGGACAGATCAGGTTCAATTTCTGCTGTAATGCCCTTAGCTTGCTGAATAAATGGTAGCAACATGAAGGGCACTTTAATCTTCTACACAGTCTGTAGGCAGAGCCGGATTAGCATAGTAGCAGAAGTAGCAAATGCTACGGGCCCCGCGCTTTGGGGGGGGCCCGCGCCTCTGGAGCTAAGTTGTCACTAGTCACAAACAAGGAACCAAGTTTGGGAGGTGGGTAATAATTTCCCCCTTTCATTTTTTTATTGAGGTTAGGGCCAAGGTCATGTTTACTCAATTTCGGACTCAATTGGGCGGTCACACTGAGCTCATTAACAACGTAACAGTTTTTTTACTTTTTGTATAGGAGTGTCTCTTGTGTGCACACGCTTCTAATAAACGAAAACTTGAAAGCTTGAACAAAGAACAATTAAATTTGACTCATAACCCAGTTCAAGTCTCTGTTCGTTCGGTAGTTTTGTATGAAACCTTAGTTTAAAATAAATGCAATTGGGCGTATGAAATATTGTTCTAAGACATGAGCAGATCTGGGCACTCCTAAATAAATTTCATGTCATTCACGTTTTTGTGAGAAACTGTTTTGCACTCGACTAGATGTCCCAGAAAATAATGCGAGGGAGGCCAAATGATTAAACAGAAAACTTGGACACACTTGAAGGAGCCGCAACAAGAAGCCGCAACACAGAGCTGCATAATTTTACAGAGAAGCACACAAACGGACACAGAGAGTAATTTTTTATTTGTTCTGCTAACTTTGAATGTATTTAAATCCTCCCATCTTGTTATTTTATTATTATTTTATTTTACATAGCTAATTTTATGTTTCATTGAGAAATTAATTTTTAAAAATAGTTTCTATCATTTTTCGTTTTCAATGAATTCAAATGTTTTAAAATCAGAGTTATAGTCATGTTAGTGGTTAAATTACGAAGCACCCTGTATATAATATATCATCATGAGTAAATTGTTATATCATAAAACACTGTCCAAACTTTCACATTTATATGTTATATTAGTAGAAAGTAGAAGAATTACATTTTGTAAATTCATTTTCTCTTCCCAGATTGAGATAGACATCATGAGCAGCAGAGCCAGAGATACAGGTCGACATTACGCTTCTGGAAGTGCAAAGCGTAAAGCACAAGATGAAAGGAAAAATATAACCAAGTTCTTGTATCAAAAACACACGCAAGCTGTCTGAATTTTTTTAATGTCATTATTGTAATGGTGCTGTAGATCCAAAGAAATCAGAAGCAGAAAATATAGAAGTCAGCGTCTCACCGGTATAGTAGATGAAGATAGTGATATAGAACAATCATCATTGCACCAATAATTAAGATCAGCAACTCTACGATTTAGCCATTTTTACAAGACAAACTGAAGTCGAATGTACAGCAAGTCCTTCCAATTTAGCCATATCATTTTCAAGCCAAGAGGCAGAAAGCACAGCACATGTTTCCAATGTGGCAACATCTTCCATAAATAAAAGCTTGACAATAAAATATATCTAACAGACAGGCAATATTGAAGCGAAATAATCAACTTCAATCGAGATTATTGGATTGTGAAAGGAAGCAGCGAAGTGCAACATATGAACAGTGATTTCTTGTCTTCCAAAAAAAAACATACGATTAAAAGCAATCCACGAATTTGTCGAAAATCGTTTTCACATATACACATAAACCAACAAACAAAACTCATGTGAGATTGGTTGTATTCCAGAAACTAAAGGACAACTTTTCTGTTTTGTTTGCAAGTTACTGATTCAGACTGTTCGTCACGGTTTTACGAAAGAAGGATTTGACGATTGGAAAAACGCAAATAATTTGTTGAAAAGACATGAAGAAAGCACCTCCCATAGACAAGCGATAATTTCTCTGTTAGTTTGCAAAAATAAAGATGCTCGTGTCGTTCTCCAACTTGTAATGAAGTGAGACCGAACAAACATATTGGCGGACACTTTGGAGCGAATTACTTCAGTAATCAGTGCAGCAGAACGAGGTCTTGCATTTCGGGGTGAGGATGAAATTATTGGTTCACCTAATGGAAATTATTTAGGTTTGTTGGAATTAATAGCCAAATTTGACATTTTTCTGTCTCAGCATATAAATACTTATGCAAAATAAAGAAGGACATACATCATACTTATCAAAAACAACATGTGAGGAATTTATCCATCTAATTGCATCAAACACTGGATCATATTATTTGCGAAATTAAGAAATGCAAGTATTATTCTGTCACTGGACTCTACTCCAGACATTTCGCATGTGGACCAGCTCCCACTCTAATAGTGCGCTATGTTACCATCTGGACCAGTGGAAGGTTTTGTGAAGTTCTTAGATATGGAAGATCATACTGCTGAACAACTCGCCGTTCACTTGATTTTTAAAGGAAAATGGCATTGATATCAAAGACTGTCGCGGTCAAAGCTATGAAACAATGCCAGCAACATAATTAAGGGAAATACAACTGGCTTACAAGCACGCATTAGGGAGATAAATAAGTACGCAGAATACATTCCCTGCTTTGCACATTCACTGAATTTGGTTGTAATTAATGCTGCAGAATGTTGTATAGAAGCATCCATTTTTTTTCGATTTTGTTGAAAGTCTTTATACATTCTTTTCCTTCTACCTATCGATGGGGCATTCTTACCAAAAGCACTGGAAGATACAGGTTCAAAACTCCCGACTTTGAATTGAAGAGACTGTCGGACACCGGAGTGGTCTTCCCGAGCTGATGCGACAAAAGCACTTTTATGTGGTTTTACCATTATCAAACAAGTTTTGGATGACATCTCAAATAACATGGATCAAAAGGTAGAGTGTCGTAATCGAAAGCGTATGGGCTAGTTTTGGAGATGGTAAGTTGAAACGGGAATAATTGGCATTTTATGGAACGGAATTCTAGAACGGCACACTGACGTCTGGCCTTCATTACAGTCACCTGATCAGACCTTAACACGGGATATGCTCTTTATGAATCGTTACACGGGTACGTTCAAGCAATGCAGCCTACATTTTCGAATATTGAGGCCAAAGCCAAAATTCTGACTCACTGTCAAGAATATCAGCAACAAACTTCACGACGACGCAAGCGAAATACTAAGTACGACGATTTTAGTGGCTCTACTACGCTCGATGAAGTTGTAGAAAATCAAACACCCAAACAAAATTTGAAAGTCAGGTGTTTATTGTCATAATTGATAATGTACTCTCACCTTAGATAAACGCATGGAAGCGTACCATAGAGTGACGTGTATTTGGTTTCCATTTCGGCAGTTAAAATCTCTTACCTTGAAGAGATCTTGAAAAGAACTTCAAATATTGTCAGCTCTTACCAAGAGGATTTGGAAGAAAGCCTAGGCGACAGACTTATTGCAGTTCGCTGAACTTCTTAAAACTAATGCAGCTGCTGCTATTAGCAACGAAAAGAATGAGGCCCTTGAACTGCAATTTTATAAACTTATAATGGAGAAATTCATTGATCGTGTTTCCCAAATGTAGAAATAGTCTTGCAATTTACTTGTCTTTAATGATTACTAACTGCAGCGGAGAACGTTCTTTTCTCATTAAAGCGTATAAAAAGTGAGTTAAGAAACATGATGAGACAAGATCGTCTAAATAACCTCACCTTAATGAACATTGAATGTAATTTAGAGAAATTGATTTGTCTAGTATTAAATCGAGACAAGTTTTTTTGTAAAATTTATGTTTTATTATTTATTATCATACAAAACTTAGGGCCTCGCGCTAAAATTTGCTACGGGCCCCGCGCTGGTCTAATCCGGCTCTGTCTGTAGGCAGCAAATCCACTGATGTAGACAAGTACATTAACAGTTCCGTCAGGCACTATGATTTCAGAATTTTCTACATTCACTTCAAGCCATGGGTCTCCTTGCTTGGCAGCACTTGTCTCCATCTCATTGTCTGTACTGAACACTGCTAATAAGTCAGGTGGAATATCCTGCCACATCTCGAGGAGCACATACACAAAACAGAATAAATCATATTTTCTTTTCAGTTTCCAAAATTTGCTGAACAGAAACAAGGTAGTTTGCTCCTGAAAGTTGCCTGTACTCACTGAATCTGGCCTCAAGATTGTCGTTTGTAGTTTCCTAACAAGATGCACTCTATGTTCATGATGTTTGTGAATGCATATTTAGTTAAATCTATCATTGCCTTCAATGTGTGAATCAAAGCATGGAATGTTTTCCTGGTGAGCTTCCCTTCTCTTACTGGTAGATTATGCCATGCTTCCACCCATTTGCATAGCTGTTCCAAATTCAACAAATTAGTTTTATCAGTAGCTGTTATAGGCATAGCAAATGGGTTTCAGAAGCTTTGTTCCAATAAATTTATTTTTAACATTTATAATGTTACCACTGTAGTATTGTATTAGCCAAAAGTTGCAGTACCATCCTCCTGATCCTTAGGCCGTAGGAGACTGCAACATTATACTCGTTGAATTACGAGGCCTAGAGATACCTTCTGTCTATCAAAACTAGATGAAACAGTGCTTTGTGTGAGTAATCGCAGGTGCTAATTTGGTAATGTTGTTACATTCTTTATTATACAAATTTTCCAAGCTGGACATCTTTGCTCTCATGAGTTCCTCTGATTGTGATACCGGATAACAAGGGAAAACAAAGTTTGCTCCGTGTCCTTCTGGTTGATCCAGTTGTATATATACATTTCAATATATGTGCTGAATCATGAAGCAAAAAGATTGAGGTGTTCCAGGAATACACTGGATTCTCAAAAGTGTATGCATTCTGTGAACTTCCTGCAAGTTGTTTGTATCCTTTTCTGTTTACTGCATTGTTATCCGCAATAACAGCCAGGACTTTAAAACAAACGGACTGCACTGTCTGTATAGTCTGAATCAAATTTCCTTGCAAGTCATCTGATGTCATCTTCTTCATTGGAATTAGTCCAACCACTTCAGTGTAATTGCCAAATATTGAAAAATAAAAATGCCTGCACAGTGGTAGCACTTTCGACTGCATTTGATGCTGTGTCAATCAATTTTCCTCCAGTATAATTTAGTGCAGCTTTGACATAAATTTCATCCATCTGAATGGCTACAATTTGGTCAGTTGCAGAAAGTTTGCTGCTCTTGATCTGTAAATATTTACTGATGTCAGAATCTACAGACTTTGTCAATGGCATAATTAAATTTCTGAGTGTGCCATGATGGGGAAGACACAGATAATTTGATCTTCTTAGAAATCTGTAGCATACTGGGGATTTTATATGTCATGAATGCAAAACAGTGGGTGTTACTGCTGCACCGTTTTCTGTTATCTGGAGTTCTGACCAGCTGCAACTGTTCGAGGTGAAGTGTTTTTCTCTGGCACAACACTAGTGCTTGTGGTGGTGGATGATAAACTAATTGCTTCAAGCAGATTAGCATGTGCCTTTGTCATGTAATAGTCAACAGTTCGATATTCTTCTAAATCTTTATATAAACAATAGAGATAAAAGATTCTCAACATGAGACCATCTCTCAATTTTTCCACTACTTGACAGCCAGTTAAAGAACTTTCTAGCAAACTCCTTCAGGTGAACAGTAAAGGACATGTCCTGGTCTATTTTAATACTTAGTCCTATAGCTGGTGCTTCCATGGTTTCAACAATTACAGTATACAATAGAACATATTCCCTTGTCTTTACAAATCTGCAGAAACTTTGCATTAAATTCTCTTGTAACCTTCTTCATAATTTGTCCTGAAAAACTTTAAAATCACTGATCAGATCTGACCTTCTTAATCTTCTTTTATCTTTATTATATCTTTCTTGTACTGCTGTAGCTCGTGCTTGTGGATTCTTACGAAGAACGACAGGCGCTTTTGACATATAAGATGGAAGGTTAGGAAACACGAGTAGAACAGCATCCAGGTTTTAAAACTACACAACGCCTGTCAATAATGTGTTCTACATCATTTGCATCTGTATATTTTATCCTGAACATGCCAATCTTCTTCTCTAAAATGTTTGATACAAACAACACTATGTTTCTTGGGAAGCCAATCTTGACGTGGAATATTTTTGATCCATTTGTCCCGAATTTCCTGACGATTTTAATTTTGGAGCCTTGAATGCTTTAACATAATCTCCCTCATAATTAGATCTACAATTTGGTACACAACACTTTCTAGGCATCGTTATTTTTGTTTTGTTATGTTTATTAAAGAAGGTAATTGTTAAATTATACATATAATTATAATCGTAATTTGTTGATCTACATTTTTTGGTACGTACTTACCCAGCTAGGTATCGTTATTTTATTGTTATGTTTTATTGTTTTAACTTACTGACAACAGCTGTTAGGTTTACTGAAGAAGGTACTTGTTAAATTAACTTATATTATACATATATAATTACAAGTCATCAATTTGATCTACATTTTGATGCCACAGCACTTACTATGCATCATTATTTTGTTGTTATGTTTACTAAGAAGTTCGTTTGAGTCCGTATGTTTACTAAACACGTTTGAATAATCCGCCTCACCCTCCATCTTGACAAATAGAGCATTTGGGGCCAGTTTGTAACGTTGGCCACGGCTTTAGGGTACAGGTGGGATAATGTCCAGTGTTGTTTCAGAAAGTGTTAGTTGTGTTGTGGGTGTGTCTTCACTATCTTCCATTCATTCGGTTATTTATTGCATTCATTCCCTGTCTTGAGTGTGACATGTCCCAGTTTTATGTATTTAGTCGTTGTTGTGTTGTTGTTTATGCGTGTTTGCATGAGGTGATCTGGTTGTGTTTACTTTGTGAAATTGATCTGGTTGTGTGATTATATATTAATTAGTGCATCCGTGCAATGGTTTTACTTTCACTCGTGATTTGGCTGCGACATCTCCCAGTGTTGGTGTTTCGTCTATTTGTTGCGTTGTTAGTGTGTACTCTCAGGCGTTTATTTTGTCGTGTGTTCGTAAATATTAATCTAAGAGTATGTCGTTGTATTGTCGTTGGTCGTGTTTGGCCTTGTTCCTGCACACCCACACCAGGTATCTGAATTCTGCCAATAATCTGTAATGTTCTCTTTGTGGGCTTGTGTGTGTTTGTGGTAGTACGTTTATCATGATTTCTTTATATGTGTCTATCTTGGTTGTGTTTATTGTTGTTTGTAGTGAGTTTAATGCTAGTTGTATTGTGTTGCAATGAAAGAAAATGTGGTCTTCTGTCTCTTGTCTGTTTGATTGCAGATGTGACATTTGCCTCATTACTGTCTTGTGTTTCTACCGGTGTGATGTCGAAAAGTAATCTGTATGTGACTTCTTTTGCTTGTTTAGATGTTTGCGTTTTGTGTAACTTTCTAAAGATCTGTGGGTAGTCTGTAACAAAATGGGTGTAGCCTCTTTTTATTCTATTGTGTAATGCTGGTTCTTGTGCCGTAATTAGATGTTTGTATATCTGTTTTGTGGGCTTGTGTATATGGTTTCCATTGTCCTTTATGCTTTGAATGCACTGTAGGTAAATTGTGGTAGTGGAGTGTTTGTTGTTTATTGGGTGTAATTTTATAATCGTATGCCTATGTAGTAGTGTGTTCAAGTGTATTCGTCAGGCTGTTTTATCATGTCTCCTACGAAGCAGATTCTCTGTGTTTGTACTCGTGTGTTTTGATGTCGTGTAGAGAGATTCCGCCACTTTCTTTATGTTGTATTAGTGTCTTAGCTGCTATGGTATGTAATGTGTTTTGGAAAATGAAATTCCTGATGGTAGTTGTATTTCTATCTGGTTGTTGCGGTGGTTGGAAAACATTGGATGTGTATGTTATTGTTGGTATGATGTACATGTACACTATCGTGCTTCTGCCAAATATCGTGTTTGTTGTGTATTTGTATGTTTCTAAGCGTTTTTTAATCTGTGTGACTATGTTTTGACATGTATAATTGTTTCTTATTACAGGGTTGCCTTTAAAAGAGGATTTCATATAATTTTAGTTGATTGACTTGAATTAAGTTAAAGGAGAAATCTGATTTATTGCTTAAACTTAACCTATTCACATTATTTGCGACTTCTGTATGTTTTATTTTCGCCCGCCATCTATAGTGTATTCTTGAAATGTTTGGAGTATATTCTCTATGGATTGATACGTTGTTAGGTGGAAAAAATATTCTGTCGTCTGCGTATGCTATATGAGTTTTTTCTCCTAGGCCAGGTATGGAAGGTGCCTTTGACGTTCTGGTCTCTCCGGATTTTTCATAATGGTTCCAGCGCTAAGACGTACAATAAAGTCGGTAAAAGGGCATCCCTGCCTCATTGATCTTTTTATGTTATGTTGTGTTATGCGATCGACGTCATAGCACATTGGGCATTCCCATTCGTGCTCTGTCCTCCATTGTAGCCATCCAAAGTCCATTTGCTCCCACGAAAGTACCCATGAAGTTGATTACTATATCTTCTCTACCACGAAGACGACACTTTGTAGCATGTCCAAACTTAACACCCAATTCTCGAACTCGTTCAGTGTCTGAAACTCTTCATGTCCCACACAATTGAGAGCGTACCGCATTGATGATATCGGCTCTGTCCATACTTCCCACTTGAGTCGGGGGACTGTTTGCAGAGAGTCAGCACGCTCGTTACCGCCTCCAGCATGTTCAGGCGTGTACAGCCGTCATTTTTCTTGAGATGTGATCTCCGAATGCTGTTCACCCATTCCACCTGCATACTTCCAGATGCAATCAGTTGAAGCATACTCATCGAGTCTGATATGATGATCGTATGGGTAACCTGTTGCTCAGCCACCATGACAGAGCCCTGGAGGCTGTAGTCTCCATAGTCATGCTCGATGTCGTTGTCTCAAAGCCGCAGTCCTCGCGGAAGTGTGCGATTAATATCGGGTCTGATAAGGTGTGGTTTATTATCAGTGTGCTCTCTGGGCTTTTATACAAAAGTTTAATCCAGCTGGCGTAGGATGGCCCTATATTGCAATCGTGTAACGTCCCGTGCAGATACTCATGTGAGACTCTGTCAAAAGCCTTCTCCTGGTCTAAGGATAATATTGATGTTTGTATATCTTTATCGTGTGAGTATTGGATTATGTCTCTTATGAAGTGTGTGTGTTTATGTTTGTTTCTGCCTTTTTATGTGCTACATTGTTGGTCTATATGAACTAAGTCTTTCATGAAGAGCTCATTTTAGTCTCAAGGTTTTAGTTAGTATTTTGTCATCTGTATTCAGTAGGGATATTGGTCTGTGATTTTTAGTTTATTCTGTATCTGCGTTGTCTTTAGGGATTAGTGTTATGTATGCTTGATTCATGCTATGTGGTAGTTGGTTTGCTTTTAAATTCATTTAATACTTTAAGTAGAAGTGGACCTATTATGGGGAAGAATTTTTTTGTAGAAACCAGTGGTTAGTCCGTCTGGTCCTGGCGTTTTTGCTCTCTTGTAATGTATTTAGAGCTATTTGTAGGTTTTGTAGTGTTAGTGGTGGTTGATCTAGGGTGGTTTTGCTTTGGTCTGTGAGTTTCTTGACATATGACATGTATTTCCCTGTTTGTGGTGCTGTGTGTTCTGATGTGTATAGTTGCTTATAGTATGTGTGGTAAACGTTGATTATTTCTTGGTTTCCTGTTAATGTTTCTCCTTTTTCATTTTGAATTCCCTTTATTTGTTTTTGTTTCTGCCTGTATTGTTCTATTATTAATAAATATTTGGTGGGTATTTCGTGCGCGTTGATGTTTAGTTTTTGTTCTGAGTAGAGCCCTAGGTAAGTGTGTTGTTTGTACTTGGTTAATTCGTCATTGAGTGTGTGTATTTGTGGTGCGTTTCGGTCTATCAGTTCAGTTAGTCGTATGGCTTCTTCTAGTATTTTTGTTTGTCGTTTGGATTATTTCTGTATTTGTGTTGCTAGTAGTTGTGTGACTTCTTTAAATGTGTTTTTGAGTAAGTCCCAGTAGTTTATTAGATTGTCCAATGAGGCATCTTTGGTGTAATCTTCTAATAATGTTGTTATTGTGTCTGTGAAAGTCTTGTTTTGCAATAGGGTATCGTTAAATTTCCAATGTGGTGATCTTTTGTTTGTAGTGTTGTTGGGTTGTCGTTTAGTGTTAAATTACTGCTTTGTGGTCTGTGGTGTGTGTTTGAGACGTCAATTCTATTTTTGCTAATTTTGGAGGACTCTTCTGTGTAAAACTTGTCTATTCTTGATTTCCTTCTTGTAATGTGTGTTTGATCTAGGTATGTTGTTTCCGTTCCTTTTGAGAAGGTATGTCTATATTCGTCTACGAGTGAATATTTCTAGTATTCCGTTTAGTGTTGCTATAGCTTGTGCGTTTTGTCGTGTTGTTGTTCTGTATGAACTGTCAAGATTGTGCGTGATGCAGTTGAAGTCTCCTCCCATTGTGATATGTTGGTTTTGTACCTTTTAATGTGCGTGACAATGTTTTGTAGAATAGTGGTTGTTCGTGTCTTATGGCCGGTGCATATATGTTGACTATTGTGTGTATCTTCTTCTTGTGTTTGTGCTTGGTTTGTATTATTAGTGTTCTTCTCTCTATGTCGTTATGGCAGTGTGTTGTTTCCAGTCGTCTGATATCTGTATTGTTGCTACTCCCCTTTTGTCCGTTTCCTGTGTTGTGCCACTCGTGTATACCTAGAGGTGTTTTGTTGAGAAGTGTTGCTTTGTTGAGGTGTGTTTCTTGTAGTAGAGTAAAGTCTGGTTTGTATTTGTGTGTTAGGTTGACGATATGATGTGTTTTGTGTTTCGGGGTGTCTTATGTTGAGAGATATAATGCATATTTTGTTCCTAATAAGAACCATTTGTGTATATGTAGAAGTTGTCTCTTTCATTCATTTCTTTCATTCGTACTTGCCGTGATCTTGTCTTGGATGTCTGTGGTCTAGTGATGTATGAAGAGCGAGTGTTTTTCGTCCGTGTCGTGTCCTAGCCAAGATGGAGGTGTTGCTTCTTCGTCTGTGTCTTCGTTTTCCGTTGTAATGTGTTATTCCGTTGGTGTTGGGGTGGTCTGCAGTGGATTGGGTGGTTGTTGGTGCGGACTACTATTGGTCGGTGTACTGTTTTGTATTCTTTCCGTTTCATCGACTTTCTACTTTTGTATATTCATTTGCTGAGTTGTTTTCTGAGTCAGATGTGTTATGTGTGTTTTCTTGTAGTTCTGTGGTTGTTTTTGTGGTTCTATCGTTTATCGTTTCTGTAGTTGGTATTATAAATCTGTCATCTATGCTGTTTTTTTCTGTTTTCATTTTTTTTCTCAGGGCATTGCCTAATCTAATGGGTATCCTGCACGCAGATTGTGCACTGTGAGCGTCTGCCGGGCAGGGTAATCCATACTTGTTGATGTGTTAGGGCGTTGCCTGTCAGTTGTAAATTTAGGAAGTGAGGGATTTGATGAGTTTTCTCCTCCTTGTAATAAAATGTCCATTTGTCATTAGCACTTTTAATTCTGAAATCTTACTTCCGTATCTTTGATGATTATTTTGGCAAGTTCGGTGACTCTTCTTTTGGAGGCAGGGGCAGCCAGTGTATTACACCATTGTTTTTTGTTAGTTCTAAGTGTTCTATTAATATATTGATTTGGGGTTACTCCACTCAAGTCTTTTTAAGTTTAGATTTTCTAGTGCTGGATGTGTGCAGCTAGCTAAACGTGGCGTACCACCTGTGTGGGTCCGCAAACCTGTATAGCGATGCTACACCGTTTGGGCCCACGTCTGCTGGTACCGTGAGCACAGCCGCCATCATTGCATATGACAATCTTGACACGTTTTCATTTACAGTTATAATCAAAGTCCCTGGCCGATGTACAAAACCGTCTTCTAAGAATTAATTTCATCCAAGGTAACGGTAGCTATTTCTTGCCATTTTGAATTATGGCTAGATAGGAGGAAAAAGAAAAAAAGGTCACAAGTACAACTTTATGAAAATCCTGGAGATTTGCACAATTACATGATTAATAGTTATTTATCTGGGTATGAAAAAACGCAACAAAGTTGAGTATAACCTCAGAAATGAGAAAATCATAACTATAACAGAAAAATACCAATATTTAAAGCAGTAAAGTTTGTTTGAAACTAGTAAAAAACATATCACCAGCAGCTCATTCAAAAAGTTAAACTTGAACAACTTACCAAAGAAACGTATAATTGTCAACGAAAAATAAAACTCAACAAAATATAAATGGAATGGGAACAACTCGTTGCATTTTGCAACAACGCAAACTCCATAGCAACGAAACTTTGATAATTTTCCAAATTAAAACACTTGAACGTGGGAGAGTCCAGAATTACAGGAGATATAGTGTATGTAGATGCAAGTATGTGTGTTTGAGAATGGATATGCGTTTCAATGTATGTATGTGTGTGTGCATGTGAAAACAATGGGCGAGACTACCTATTGATGCGCCATGACACGACTTAGTGGCTGAAGTCTTGATGTAATGGACGTTACTTTATTGACTTTGTAGAACGAGACACAATAACAACAAGAACCAAACAATTCGATAGAAACTTGACAGAAACTTGTACACACACTGTTTGAAACTTGGTAACAAGAACTGAATAATAAGGTTAATAATAAGAATAATAATCAAGTGATGTTTGATTAAATGTCGATTTTTCCAAACCATATATTGGTTTTTTTTATCTATAAGTAAGAGATATAGTTTTTAAAGAAACTTGTACATACACAGTTGGAGACTTGGTAACAAGAACTAGATAATACACTTTATCATTACTGGTATCACGTGATGTTTGTCTGAACATCTGGAGGTTTCCATTCCTTTTCGTGTCATACTTTACAAATGAGATGTCAACGAGGTGTCAACGATATCGCTTGACGGCAAGAAATGTGTTATAAAATAAGCTACCGAACATATTGTGCACTTCAACAGACATCAATTAGTTGTTTGATAACATCCTTTAGATAGACACAAGTGTTCAATAAAGATATTGATAACATCTATTACACACCGATTCTGTTTGTTATCTTGTATGAATATCATTAATCTAGTTTATCATTGGATGAATTATATCATTGTTGTCACCAGCTGTTGTAGTAATAAAGTGTAATCAAGACAACAGATCATTATTTGCACGTCTATACAGTCATATGTTGCCAACATATCCGAGTTTTTAAGGCATTTTACTTCACCACTCATCATTTCATAGACATCTCAACTTTCATGTGTCCATGAGGTCAACCGTCAGTTTTGTAATAAGTCTTACTGTTAGTTTCTCTACTGTATTTACTGTTAGAATCTTGCTAACTTTCCAACGTTTAATCTCTAGTTCTGTGTTGTCATTTACTGTTAGATTCTTGCCAACTTTCCAACGTTTAATCTCTAGTTATGTGATGTTATTTACTGTTAGATTCTTGCTAACTTACAAACGTTTATTCTCTAGTTCTGTGTTGTCATTTACTGTTAGATTCTTGCTAACTTACAAACGTTTAATCTCTAGTTCTGTGTTGTCATTTACTGTTGGATTTTTGCTAACTTTCAAACTATTTATATCTATTTCTAAATTGATATTTCTGAATCACATAAGTTATCTTTAACATTTACGTTATCAATTGAATCTCATGTTTCTTGTTCTTTTGTTGAATATCACAATCTCAGATTAGTAAAGATGTACAATCTCTATGAAATTCTCCTTCCACGTAAACGCTTGACTTCATTCTGTGGGTTTATACAAATTTGCAATTTTCCAACGTTTAACTTATTTGTGTTAAAACTGTTAGGCTTTAAATTTTAAGAACCCTTTTTTTTTCTTTAGGTCTTGCTAATCAAAAAATTTTTTTTTGTTTAAAAATTTGTTAGGGTTTTGCCCAACATTCGCCTAGTGAAAATTGTTAATTAGTTTAATACTATATAATTTGCAGTTTCATATTTTATTTAGACTTTTTAAAAGCTGATGTTGCTTTGCCAATTCGTATTATAATTTATTTTTTAACATTTCCTGTGCAATCAAAATTCCTACCTGAATAGGTGAACTGCTCTGTTATTTTTATCATTTTATATTCCAGTGTGATATCTGCATTACTTGCCATAGGTGTCTTCATTATATTTGTTTTTCATAGCTTATCTGCAGTCGAACTTTTGATGCTATAGATGACAAGTTGTCTGTTTTTCTTTGCATATCTTGATTGTTTCTACTTAACAAGGCAATATCATCTGCAAAATCCAAATCTTCTAGTTGACTATTTTCTACAAAATCGATGCCAGCTTCGCCCCTGCAACATTTTTGCATCACCCAGTCAATGGCTACTCCAAACAATAGCAGAGATAGAATACAGCCTTGCTTTACTCCGGTTTCAACCATAAACCAGTCGCTGTGTCCACCATCATTGCGAACTGCACACTGTGAACCATCATAGAGGCTCTTTATAATGTTTATTATTTTGTCTGGTATTCCATAGCATCTCAGAATATTCCACAGAGAGATTATGTGTAGACTATCAAAGGCTTTTTAAAATCGATGAAATTTAGTATAAGTGGTTGTTGCTTCTCAATATGTTCCTCAAAAATTAGTAGTAGGGTAATTATTTGGTCTAAGCAGCTTCTCCCAGGTCTAAAACCAGCTTGTTCTTCTCTCAGGGTTGTGTCCACTGCTCCTTTGATTCTAGTCCATAAAGATATCAACATACAAATAAATAACCAAACGCTAAAGCAGGTGAGAGAATTCAAATACCTCCGAAGTATCTTCACATCTGATAGTAGACTGGACAGAGAGATCGAAACTAGAATCCAGCAATCCAACAACATTACATACCAGCTTACCCCAATCTTGAAACACCCAGCAATTCCAGTAGAGACTAAAGACAGATTATAAATGCAATCTTTATACTGTGGACCTCGCTCACTGCTTTGCCCCTTCGAGGCATAAAGCACGGCACTCATCCTGCCTGACGGATCTCCATAGGCGTAGCACCATATCGACATTCTTAATTTAAAATATTCATGATAAAATTTGGTCCATGCAGCCTTAGAATGGGTAGCTACGTCATAACTTTCAGTGCCAATTGGAGCTCAGTTGCTTGTCTTTCGGCCGTGTGTCCGATTTCAACCAACATTTACTGGGTTCGCTTTCCGTTAGCCTTTGACTGTCCCCATCCAGAACCCACAAGACAGCAGGTTGCTATTTTCTTTCAGGGCAGCGACCCGTAGACGACCTGCCCTCCAGGGCTGATGAGCGTCATCCGCCCAGCTTTATCTGTTTTGTTAATGGACTGCTTGATTTGCCTACCGCCCAGTTTTGTTTACGGTTTACTCCGCTAGCCTTTGGTTGTCCCTAACCAAAAATACAAGGCAGCAGTGGTTCCCTACGAAGAGAACAGAGTCCTGGGAAGTTTTATATACGCTCGGGTCCGCACTAGGCAATTTGCGTTGGCTCTGTCTTTTCTTTTGACCCGGGAAACCCTGGGCTGGAGCCCTGCACATCGTAATATATGGGTCGTTTCATTCGGCGCTATCAGCGCAACTTTGGATTTTGCACTCGCCGTTTATCACTGCCCTGATATTTCCGGGGATGTTAATTGCGTGAACAATCGTACCATGCCCGGGTTTCTCAGGGAGGACAGTTTCGTAAGGCGCTAGAACGTAACTTTGGGTTTTTCGCTCGGCCAACTTTACCCAGTATCTTAATCCGCGTTCGGTCACATATATGTAGTTTTATCGCAATCTTCCCTTGTGCCACCGTCACCTGATGTACCACATTTACCGTGCATCGGGAGTGCCACGGCACGCTGCAAATTTTACGCTCATGGCTCCGAGTTTCACCGCTCAGAACGCACCTCTCATCCCTTCGCATGCTGCCTTTCTGTCCATCTGCTGGGAAGCTGATACTACCAAGATATTCACGTGGACATGGCGCCAAGTTTCACTTCATGTCTCGGCTTTTGGGGACATATTTTATCGGACTTCGGCCAGGAAATGTGTGCGTTGATCAGGGATTTCCGGCCCCTGCATTGCTTTCCGTATTTGCACTACCACCACTGTTTTGTTAGCGGACGCTCGTACGCTGCTGTTTCGTACTTTTTGAACTCGAAAATATTTTAGCGAACATCGACCAGGAGATGCATGCTTTGTTCAGGGATTTTCGGCCCCTGTATTGCTTTTCCGTGCTTGCACTACTACCACTACCTGTAGGTCTCCCCGATCCCTGCCCCCTTTAGTCAGACCGGAACCACAGTCTGTTTCCATGGTCAGCAGAGACAGTTAGAGGTATAACATGATAAATAGAGAGAGTTAGAGGTATAACATGAGAAATGTAGAGCAGGATGCATATTCACAGAAGACTAGATAGAGAGATAGAGGCTAGAGTACAAAAGCAAATGCTGTAACCTACAAACTAGTCCCACTGTTAAGGCACCCATAAATTTCACTGACAGCTAAGCAACAGAGGATCATCATTATTTTCATACCTACTTTGTGTTACCAGAGCCAAACATGGACAATGAGCAAAGCGCAGTCACACAAAAATAACTACATGTCAAAGCCGAAGGATTGACTTCATTGCACCGGTTTTACCCCATATGGCTCGGCCCCTCTCAATTGCGATGCCTACGAAAAGTTACTAACAACACCTGAAAAAACAGAGTCACCAACATCAACATAAGAAAGAAAGTTGGCACAGAACCTTGCTTGAATTACATTGAGAAACATAGAATGAAGTGGTTTGGTCACTTCATTCTATGTTTCTCAATCTATGTTATCCATCTTCAACTCCCCAACAATCGATGCATCAACAGCATCGATTGTTGGGGAGTTGAAGATGGATAAGAGGATATTCTTCGGTCTCTTCGAGACTCTCTGTTGGATGAGGACACTAAAATCGATGTTGAATCGATCAAGCGATTTAAGCAGTTTGGAATTAACCGTTGTTCAAGTCGAACTGGATGCCTGAGAGGCAGAGTGAGAGGTGTGTTTAATCAGCGAGCCACAGGAATCATCAGTATGCATACTCTTCGATATCTGTTGGGGAGACTGAGCACCTATGGGTTTGCCCGGAGTGCAATGACGTCAGTTTAGTAACCAATAACCAATAACCAATAACCAATTGGTCACTTAGTAAGAATGCATCCAGGCTCCACAGTATATAGAATATTCTATAGCTGAACATCAGGAAAGAAGGCAAGAGGGAGACCACGGAAATAAGATAGATGACATAGCAGAATCCTGTCAAAGAGACCAAAATAACAATCAACCAAGCCACTAGAACAGACAAAATAACAATCCCTTCAAGTCACTAGAACAGACAAAATAACAATCAACAAGCCCTGACAGACAAATAACAATCACAAGCCACTAGAACAGACAAAATAACAATCACCAAGCCACTAGAACAGACAAATAACAATCAGCATCACTAGAACAGACAAAATAACAATCCCTTCAAGTCACTAGAACAGACAAAATAACAATCCCTTCAAGTCACTAGAACAGACAAAATAACAATCCCCCAAGTCACTAGAACAGACAAAATAACAATCCCTTCAAGTCACTAGAACAGACATAATAACAATCACTCAAGTCACTAGAACAGACATAATAACAATCACTCAAGTCACTAGAACAGACATAATAACAATCCCCCAAGTCACTAGAACAGACAAATAACAATCCCTCAAGTCACTAGAACAGACAAATAACAATCCCTTCAAGTCACTAGAACAGACAAAATAACAATCCCTTCAAGTCACTAGAACAGACATAATAACAATCCCAAGTCACTAGGCAGACATAATAAAATCACTCAAGTCACTAGAACAGACAATAACAATCCCTTCAAGCCACTAGAACAGACAAAATAACAATCACTCAAGTCACTAGAACAGACATATAACAATCACAGTCACTAGAACAGACAATAACAATCCTTCAAGCCACTAGAACAGCGGAATACAAAACGAAAACTCTGAGTCGGAGAAGGCCCGCCTGTATGGCGAGGACACCAATAAAACGGTAAGCAGGCTTTCACGCAAAAATCAGTCAAAAGTGCCACACCAGACGCCATGAGTACGCCTGAATTTATAGCTGGCGAACGTTGAAGAAGAAAGACATAAAACCATGATACTAATCAACAACCCGGTAGCAATGTGATGACTAAGCTACAACCCGGTAGCAATGTGATGACTAAGCAACAACCCGGAAGCAGTGTGATGACTAATCAACAACCCGGTAGCAGTGTGATGACTAATCAACAACCCGGTAGCATGTGATGACTACAACCCGGTAGCAGTGTGATGACTAATCAACAACCCGGTAGCAGTGTGATGACTAATCAACAACCCGGTAGCAGTGTGATGACTAATCAACAACCCGGTAGCAGTGTGATGACTAATCAACAACCCGGTAGCAGTGTGATGACTAATCAACAACCCGGTAGCAGTGTGATGACTAATCAACAACCCGGTAGCAGTGTGATGACTAATCAACAACCCGGTAGCAGTGTGATGACTAATCAACAACCCGGTAGCAGTGTGATGACTAATCAACAACCCGGTAGCAGTGTGATGACTAATCAACAACCCGGTAGCAGTGTGATGACTAATCAACAACCCGGTAGCAGTGTGATGACTAATCAACAACCCGGTAGCAGTGTGATGACTAATCAACAACCCGGTAGCAGTGTGATGACTAATCAACAACCCGGTAGCAGTGTGATGACTAATCAACAACCCGGTAGCAGTGTGATGACTAATCAACAACCCGGTAGCAGGTGTGATGACAATCAACAACCCGGTAGCAGTGTGATGACTAATCAACAACGGTAGCAGTGGATGACTAATTTGAGGATATACAAACATGTAGCAGGGTGATGACTAATCAAACAACCGGTAGCAGTGTTCGTACCGTGACTAGGGATGACATAGCCCGGTATGCAGTGTGATGACTGGCAGACAAGCTACACCCGGTAGCATGTTTGGATGACTAATCAACAACCGAAGGTTACGCATGCCCTGCATGAGCAATGGTACGATGCCCAACAACCCGGTAGCAAGTGTGATGACTAATCAACAACCCGGTAGCATGATGTGATTGATATCAACAACCGCGTAGCATGTGATGACTAATCAACCCGGTAGCAGTGTATGACTAATAACAACCCGGTAGCAGTGTGATGACTAAGACACATTACTTCCCGGTAGCAAGTCGATGACTAATCAACAACCCGGTAGAGTGTGATGACTAAGCCAACACCCGGTAGCAGTGACGACTAATCAGCAACCTCGGTAGCAGTGTGATGACTCAAGCAACAACCCGGTAGCAATGTGATGACTAATCAACAACCCGGTAGCAGTGTGATGACTAATCAACAACCCGGTAGCAGTGTGATGACTAATCAACAACCCGGTAGCAGTGTGATGACTAATCAACAACCCGGTAGCAGTGTGATGACTAATCAACAACCCGGTAGCAGTGTGATGACTAAGCAACAACCCGGTAGCAGTGTGATGACTAATCAACAACCCGGTAGCAGTGTGATGACTAATCAACAACCCGGTAGCAGTGTGATGACTAATCAACAACCCGGTAGCAATGTGATGACTAATCAACAACCCGGTAGCAGTGTGATGACTAATCAACAACCCGGTAGCAGTGTGATGACTAATCAACAACCCGGTAGCAGTGTGATGACTAATCAACAACCCGGTAGCAGTGTGATGACTAATCAACAACCCGGTAGCAGTGTGATGACTAATCAACAACCCGGTAGCAGTGTGATGACTAATCAACAACCCGGTAGCAGTGTGATGACTAATCAACAACCCGGTAGCAGTGTGATGACTAATCAACAACCCGGTAGCAGTGTGATGACTAATCAACAACCCGGTAGCAGTGTGATGACTAATCAACAACCCGGTAGCATTGTGATGACTAATCAACAACCCGGTAGCAGTGTGATGACTAATCAACAACCCGGTAGCAGTGTGATGACTAATCAACAACCCGGTAGCAGTGTGATGACTAATCAACAACCCGGTAGCAGTGTGATGACTAATCAACAACCCGGTAGCAGTGTGATGACTAATCAACAACCCGGTAGCAGTGTGATGACTAATCAACAACCCGGTAGCAGTGTGATGACTAATCAACAACCCGGTAGCAGTGTGATGACTAATCAACAACCCGGTAGCAGTGTGATGACTAATCAACAACCCGGTAGCATGTGATGACTAACACAACCCGTAGCATGTGATGACTAACTACAACCCGGTAGCAGTGGATGACTAATCAACAACCCGGTAGCAGTGTGATGACTAATCAACAACCCGGTAGCAGTGTGATGACTAATCACAACCCGGAGTGATATATCAACAAGTAGCAGTGATGAACAAAGAGTGATGACTAAGAAACGGTAGCAGTGATGACTAATAAAGGTACATGAGAAATAAGACAGAGAGGTGAGAAATAGGTTAGCAATATACATAGAGAAATATATATAGAGGTAGCAAAAGTGCAGATATAGGTTTAAGATAGTAAACAAATAGAGGACAGGTAAATTAAGAAAAGACGCCAACTATCAACTGCCTGCTGCCAGCGTGTTGTAGCGTTGGACTACGGGTGACAGTCTCTGAAATGAGGTTCAATCAGGACTGGCAGAAAAGCAGTTCCGATTAGATGTTCGTGGACAAGCCGAAGGGTTAGATAGTCATGACAACTGAGCCGAAGGGTTACGATCCCGATGACACCGAGCCGAATGGTTCGATGCCCATGACACCGGAGCCGACGAGCTTTCAGTTCAAGTGCTTCTGGATCGGGGGAAAAAAATACTATCAACTTTGATTGATTGATATGATACATATCATTGCACTCATTTTATTTTAAAACTATCTAATGAAATTTGCCGGGCAGCGCTTCCAGCCTGCTCTTATCGAATTGAACTGCCAAACGTTTTTACGTGCTCAATGAGCACGAACCTCATTATCTTCCGTCTCCGATAGGACTATAACTCGATCTCACCTACACTGAGATCAGGGATCTCTGGAGAATTATCTCTATGTCCATGAGGGCGAACCGAGTCCACATGGAACAAGAGACCAGCACCTAACCTCTACGCCATACTACCAACTCAGTTAGAAACTGAAGCAGCTGTCAGCTTCCTCAGCAAACTTGTCAACTTCAGCAGCAAACTGTCAGCTTCCCCAATCAGCCAAACTGTCATGCCTTCCAGCAGCAAACTTCAACTTCCAGCAGCAAACTGTCAACTTCAGCAGCAAACTTAAAGACTTCCAGCAGCAAACTGTCATTTCCCAGCAGCAAACTGTCAACTTCCAGCAGTCAACTCGACAACTTCCCCAGCAGCAAACTGTCAACTTCAGCAGCAAACTCAGCTACAACTTCACCAGCAGCAAACTGTCAACTTCCGCAGCAAACTGTCAACTTCCAGCAGCAAACTGTCAACTTCAGCAGCAAACTTCAACTTCAGCAGCAAACTGTCAGCTTCCAGCAGCAAACTGTCAACTTCCAGCAGCAAACTGTCAACTTCCAGCAGCAAACTGTCAACTTCCAGCAGCAAACTGTCAACTTCCAGCAGCAAACTGTCAACTTCCAGCAGCAAACTGTCAACTTCCAGCAGCAAACTGTCAACTTCCAGCAGCAAACTGTCAACTTCCAGCAGCAAACTGTCAACTTCCAGCAGCAAACTGTCAACTTCCAGCAGCAAACTGTCAACTTCCAGCAGCAAACTGTCAACTTCCAGCAGCAAACTGTCAACTTCCAGCAGCAAACTGTCAACTTCCACCCAGCAAGCAAACTAGTCAACTTCCAGCAGCAAACTGTCAACTTCCAGCGCAAACATCAACTTCAGCACAATGCAACTCAGCAAAACTCACTTCCAGCAGCAAACTGTCAACTTCCAGCAGCAAACTGTCAACTTCCAGCAGCAAACTATCAACTTCCAGCAGCAAACTGTCAACTTCCAGCAGCAAACTGTCAACTTCCAGCAGCAAACTGTCAACTTCCAGCAGCAAACTGTCAACTTCCAGCAGCAAACTGTCAACTTCAGCAAGCAAACTGTCAACTTCAGCAGCAAACTATCAACTTCCAGCAGCAAACTGTCAACTTCCAGCAGCAAACTGTCAACTTCCAGCAGCAAACTGTCAACTTCCAGCAGCAAACTGTCAACTTCCAGCAGCAAACTGTCACCCAGCAGCAAACTTCAACTTCCAGCAGCAAACTGTCAACTTCCAGCAGCAAACTGTCAACTTCCAGCAGCAAACTATCAACTTCCAGCAGCAAACGCAACTTCCAGGCAGCAAACTGTCAACTTCCAGCAGCAAACTGTCAACTTCCAGCAGCAAACTGTCAACTTCCAGCAGCAAACTGTCAACTTCCAGCAGCAAACTATCAACTTCCAGCAGCAAACTGTGCGCAATAGGCTGAAGTACAAGTAAATAAGTCTAAAGGTATGAAGACAAACGATTAATCTCCCTGCACAGTGTTTCCAGCATATGACTGACCCTCTTAGGTGACATGATACGCCACGTGACTGGAGTGTTGCACAAAGTACGAACTCTCTAGCTCCATCAACATTTCTTAGTGATCTTCGGCGGAATGCACATATGAACTGAACGACGCAGAAAGGATTCGAACCCACACCATTAAGAATACAAGGCAAACGTCTTAACCATTTCGCCACCGAGACCCTCAAAACAAGTACAAGATATCGCCCGAGTGATTACCGGGGCCCAAATTTGGGGTGTAAAGAATAGAATCACTGTTACCTGCCATGCATGTCGTAAGAGGCGACTAAGGAGGTTTGGCTGAAATCGGATGCACGTGTCCTAAACATGTAGAAGTCTATGCGTTTGGGGGCCTACCAAACCAATGTGCAACGTATATACGTTCTTGGCAAAGATCAAACTTACCACAAAGAGTGATTAAAATTGGTCATAAAGAACTAACGCAAAGTAGAAGAAGAAGTACAAGATATGCTCTACTGATATATGCACATGTGACACTAGCAAGATAACAAAGACATACAACCTGCAAGATAACAAAGACATACAACCTACAAGATAACAAAGACATACAACCTGCAAGATAACAAAGACATACAACCTGCAAGATATGCTCTACTGATATATGCACATGTGACACTAGCAAGATAACAAAGACATACAACCTGCAAGATATGCTCTACTGATATATGCACATGTGACACTAGCAAGATAACAAAGACATACAACCTGCAAGATAACAAAGACATACAACCTGCAAGATAACAAAGACATACAACCTGCAAGGTTCCCTAACATACGATAAAAGAGGATACATGCATGACCAGCATCCTCAATGTCAGTCGAAAACATGGTATATGGAGATGTACACAGACTCCAGTTGACCACTAACTATTTTAGAAGTATACACGTCGATGTACACAGACTCCAGTTGACCACTAACTACTTTAGAAGCATGCAACTCAATGTCAGTCCAAGACCCGCTATATAGAGATGTACACAGACTCCAGTTGACCACTAACTACTTTAGAAGTATACAAATCGATGTCAGTCAAGACAAGCTATATGGAGATGTACACAGACTCCAGTTGACCACTAACTACTTTAGAAGTATACATGTCGTTGTACACAGACTCTAGTTGACCACTAACTACTTTAGAAGTATACACATCGATGTACACAGACTCCAGTTGACCACTAACTACTTTAGAAGTATACAGTCGATGTACACAGACTCAGTTGACCACTAACTACTTTAGAAGTATAAACATCGATGTACACAGACTCCAGTTGACCACTAACTACTTTAGAAGATACATCAATGTCAAGTCTAAGACCTACTATAGTAAGTATGTACACAGATCCAGTTGACCACTAACTTACTTTAGAAGCATGCAACTCAATGTCAGTCAAGACACGTATATAGAGATGTACACAGATTCCAGTTGACCACTAACTACTTTAGAAGATCACGTCATGTCAGTTCAAGACTCCAGATTGACCACTGAACTATGTTGACCACTAATGCGTAAGAAGTATACATGTCGATGTACACAGACTCCAGTTGACCACTAACTACTTTAGAAGTATACACGTCGATGTACACAGACTCCAGTTGACCACTAACTACTTTAGAAGCATGCAACTCAATGTCAGTCCAAGACCCGCTATATAGAGATGTACACAGATTCCAGTTGACCACTAACTATTTTAGAAGTATACAAATCAATGTCAGTCCAAGACAGATATATGAGATGTACACAGACTCCAGTTGACCACTAACTACTTTAGAAGTATACATGTCGATGTACACAGACTCCAGTTGACCACTAACTACTTTAGAAGCATACACATCAATGTACACAAGACCTCCAGTTGACCACTAACTACTTTAGAAGTATACTGTCGATGTACACAGACTTAGTTGACCACTAACTATTTTAGAAGTATACAATCGATGTACAGACATGCATCAGTTGACCTACCTTAACTACTTTCAAGTATACATTCTGTCACAGACTCTAGTTACCCTACTATTTTCTAGTCTCCACTCATTCTCTAGATCAATGACCCACTAATTACTTCCTAGGTCTCTATCAACCAAGTCATCTCAGAACCACTAGACAGAGATATTACACACACCATTCATTCAACTACTGACTATAGAAGCATACCAACGCATTCATCACTCAAGACCACTAATAATTACACAGATTCATTGACCACTAACTACTAGTAAGCTATCACACGTCGATTACAAACTCCAGTTGACCACTAATACTTAAAGCTATCATCGATACACAGACTCAGATTGACCACTAACTACTTTAGAAGTATACACGTCGATGTACACAGACTCCAGTTGACCACTAACTACTTTAGAAGCATGCAACTCAATGTCGTCAAGACCCGCTATATGGAGATGTACAGACTCCAGTTGACCACTAACTACTTTAGAAGCATGCAACTCAATGTCAGTCCCAAAACCCGCTATATAGAGATGTACACAGATTCCAGTTGACCACTAACTATTTTAGAAGCATGCAACTCAATGTCAGTCCAAGACAAGATATATATAGATGTACACAGACTCCAGTTGACCACTAACTACTTTAGAAGTATACACGTCGATGTACACAGACTCCAGTTGACCACTAACTACTTTAGAAGTATACATGTCGATGTACACAGACTCCAGTTGACCACTAACTATTTTAGAAGTATACACGTCGATGTACACAGACTCCAGTTGACCACTAATTACTTTAGAAGCATGCAACTCAATGTCAGTCAAGACCGCTATATAGAGATGTACACAGATTCCAGTTGACCACTAACTATTTTAGAAGCATGCAACTCAATGTCAGTCCAAGACAAGATATATATAGATGTACACAGACTCCAGTTGACCACTAACTACTTTAGAAGTATACACGTCGATGTACACAGACTCCAGTTGACCACTAACTATTTTAGAAGTATACACGTCGATGTACACAGACTCCAGTTGACCACTAACTACTTTAGAAGCATGCAACTCAATGTCAGTCCAAGACCCGCTATATAGAGATGTACACAGACTCCAGTTGACCACTAACTACTTTAGAAGTATACACGTCGATGTACACAGACTTCAGTTGACCACTAACTATTTTAGAAGTATACAAGTCGATGTCAGTCCAAGACATGCTATATGGAGATGTACACCCCTACTCTATCACCATCTATCTTCCTTCTTCAATTACTCTTTCTCTCACTCTATCTCTCTCACTCTATTTCTCTATCTCTCTCACTCTATTTCTCTCAATCAATACCCTCACTATTCAATACATGTACCTAGTGTCTCTATCACACACAAGCATTCATACAAACTCACAGACAGAATAAACTATCACACACACGCATTCATACAAACTCACAGACATAATAAACTATCACACACACGCATTCATACAAACTCACAGACAGAATAAATACACTCAGTCACTCAAAACAATAATCAAAAACAGACAGAATAACAGTCCCCAACTTAATTCCTTGCTTGAATCAAGGACACACGCCCAAAAATAACAAGGACCGGACAGATGAGAACGTCCTCTCATCAATGGCGGGTAATGACTGGGCACGCAGAACAGGCATCATGAGAAATTTCTGGCATACTTCCATTCAAATTAACTATTCGAGGTCATAAGTTCAAGGTTCATTCACCGCTTCCAAGAAGAACACTTTCCCTTTATTTAAGTCTCGTTGTTTGTTTGTTTGTTTGTTTTGTTCTACCTCTTAACTCTCCTTCTATTTCTCATGTTATACCTCTAACTCTCCTTCTATTTCTCATGTTATACCTCTAACTGTCTCTCCATTTCTCATGTTATACCTCTAACTGTCTCTCCATTTCTCATGTTATACCTCTAACTGTCTCTCCATTTCTCATGTTATACCTCTAACTGTCTCTCCATTTCTCATGTTATACCTCTAACTGTCTCTCCATTTCTCATGTTATACCTCTAACTCTCTCATTCTCATTTTCATTAACTCCTCCTTCTATTTCTCATGTTATACCTCTAACTCTCCTTCTATTTCTCATGTTATACCTCTTCTAGACTCTCCTTCTCAATAGACTCAATGAATATAACACTCAACTCTACGCATGTCGTAAGAGGAGACTAAGGTAGGGGCCTATGGAAGCTACCCTAGTAAATAAAATCGAATGTGCTGGTTACTTTTAGGTGCATAAATAGCTACGTATAATCACTCTTAGGCTCAGATCACATACAAATCACAAAGAGTGGTTTAACAAGTGGTCGATATGGAGCTTTCGAAGAAAAAGAAGAGCTTCTTTTACGCTATCTATCTATTTTCTTTTCAGTCTCAATCCATAATAACGCAGAGAAGCCAAAAACACAACTTGCAACAAACATCTAACAAGTTCAGTTTTAAATCTAACTGACCCTTCCGGTCATCAGAAATCACAATACACTGGCTGGACTCCCCATGGAAAAAAATTACCGGAACAAGTCAAGTTATATTTATTTATTTTTTTCGATCCAGAAGCACTTGAGCTTTTCAGCTCTTCGGCTCGTGCCATGGACATCGTAACCCTTCGGTTCGGTGCCACGAACACCGTAAATCTGGGGAATCTGTGGCTTTTTCTGCCATCCCGCGGAATTGAACCCGCACACACAGAGGGATAGTCACCCGTAGTCCAACGCGCTACGAACACGCTGGGCGGACGGGCACAGTCAAGTTATAGAAACGTCATCTCAGGATCATATTGAAAGTAACAGGAAGCAACTTATTACTCTACAGAGACAGGCAAATGAAACTGTGTCTTTCCTAACACAAGCTATTATTTATAGATAATTAAAATCTGACTCTGACCTTTGACCTCTTCTGACTTAATCCGGGTTTGTCATCTCAGCCAGAGATTCTACTGATGTGATTATATTTGGTTAACTAAATTAGCATTTCTGCTGGTCTTTAAAGATCACGTGACCAAGTCAGCCACGATCTGTCTTAACCAGGGCATTGTTTCGTGTTCTAGAGGGGTGTATGGTAACACAGGAGGTGACGATGGCTTGGATACCTGGGTAGAATGGTACAAGACATTCTGGTATCGAAGTTAAGTGGTTAAGATGTTTGTTTTGTGTTTTAAAGGTCGTTAGTTCGAATCTTATCACATTGTTTTGTTCAGTTGTGGTTTCTTTGAGATCCCTAGGAATGTTGCCGAAGCTGTGGAGTACTTGCTCTGAAAATATAGATTGCCCTATTTGATACATGAATAAAATCATACTGAACAAACCATCCGAGTAGTTACCGGGGTCCAAATCGGGGTGTAAAGAATAGAACCACTGTTACCTGTCACGCATGTCGTAAGACGCGACTAAGGAGGTTTTGCGAGGGGCCAGCTACCCCACACCGTAAAAAACACTAGATGGCTACAGAACGGAGAGGGAACCGAGTAAACGCTGGTTTAAACCGGACATATCGCCGAAGGATAAGCACCAGAGCTCCAAATGGTGCTGAAGATGTGACGTAAACACACCAATGATAAGGCTGCATGAATCAGATTTTCACATGAATAATAGAATTTATGGGGAAATCTGGTACATCCGTCTGGGCGGTGATCGCGAGTGAGAGAGAGACTGAACAAACTAGTACTGAAAACCACAACAACGAAGCACTTTCAGTCCTTCATCGCGGAAATGGTACGCCTGTATGTTAGGGTACACTGATAATAAAGAAAGCGTTCCTTCACGCAAAAATCAGTAGAAGTGTCATAATAGACTACACCTGAATTTATAGCGGGCGAATGCAGAAGGAGAAGAAGAAAATGAGAAGGAGAATATGAAAAAGTAAAGCAATGAGTCAGCTCTCATAACACGACTTATATTGTGAAACATGATGTATGGCACATACTTTTTCTTTGACCAACTTGAAGATCATGTGATCCTGTGATGAACATAATACCAGCCTCCTTTACTTCCCAATGTTTTTCTGGTAACCATCTGAGGCTGGGTCGATCTGAGAGTAAGACCGTCGAAAAAAGGATCCACTCTCTCTGTGAGATTTGATTCTGGCACCACTTCTTTACAGAGCATGTGCACTAGCCACTAAACTATCCCGGCTTTTTCAGATAGTGAGATAAAGGAACTTCTTCTTCTGTGTCAGGGCTGTGGTCAGTGGTAGAATTTCAGTCGTGTGGCGGACACAGTCCATTATCTTTCCTGGTTGGGAGTGGTTGCCCACGGCTTCTGTGTCCTCTGTACCCTCTTGTCATATCGTGTCGTCTCGTGGTAGTGTAGGCTAGACAACTTTGATGTGTGTGTTTTGGAATCAGGTTTCCTGTTCCATGATGGCATTCATATGTTTACAAAGCATTCAGTCGGTATATGTGTCCATCAGTCTGCAGTGACCGGCTAGCAGTCAAAACAGGAGGTTCTGCTGGCGTCTTTGAGGGTGGGGAAGTGGGTGAAATCTATAGCCCACATTCATTGCTTATTTCAACTTGAAGTGGATTATGCTTGTGGAATACTTCTAGTATGAGGATGGAGGTTGAGGCCGTTACTGTTGCCCTTCATTGGCTCTCTGGGACTTCATTTACTGGGGCAGTTGTTGTATCTGACACTCAGTCGCTGCTTCACAAGATCCAGAACGGCAGGTAATATGAGTGGATGTTATCTATATAATGTCTAACCTCCAGCGGCTTACGTGGATATACCGTCCTGGGCTTGCGGGGTTTTACGGTAATGAGAGCGGACAGGCTAGCATTAAAGCATCGATTGTTGGGAGTTGAAGATGGATAAGGAGAATGTTCTTCGATCTCTTCCCGACTGCCTATTGGATGAGGACACTAAAATAGATGTTGAATCAATCCAGCGATTTAGGCAGTTTAGAGTTACCCGTTGTACAAGCAGAACTGATTGCCCGAGGGGCAGAGTTAATCGTGTGTTTAATCAACGAGCCACGGAACCATCAGTATGCATACTCTTCGATATCTGTTGGGGAAACTGAGCACCTATAGGTCTGCCCGGAGTGCAGTGACGTCAGTTTAGTAACCAATAACCAATGGTTGTGTATTATAGTTTAGGCTTCCAAATAGGACGGTAAATGACTGAGATGATCCATTTGGCAACCACCTCTGATCAGGGCATCAACTCTCTGATCAGGGCATCAACTCTCTGATCAGGGCATCAACTCTCTGATCAGGGCATCAACTCTCTGATCAGGGCATCAACTCTCTGATCAGGGCATCAACTCTCTGATCAGGGCATCAACTCTCTGATCAGGGCATCAACTCTCTGATCAGGCATCAACTCTCTCGTTTCCTGTATTTCACAAGTGAGGATTGCACCCACTGAAGGGCAACAACTGAGGATGTGTTGATATTGTGCAGCTTCATTCTAATTCCATAGAAGATGTTGTTCGTTTCTCTTGTTCTGAATGGACGACTCTAGTAGGGATCTGCAGTTTATATTAACGATACCTAGTTGTTGTTTGATACGATGATCCTTAGTTGGTTGTTTTGATCTGATCATGAAGAAGATTCCTAGTCTTTATTTCTTTTATCCAATCCTGTTTTGTCTTACAGCGTCAGGTCAAGAAGAGATTTCTAGAACGGGCCTTTGTGTACGCTTCGTAGATAGTCTCTTTTGTCGCCTCTGTTATCTCTGAGGTCCACATTTTGCGTGGCCTGCCTTTTGCTTTGTGCCCATTGTATCGGAGCAGCATTGCTCTCTAGAGTGCACTGTCTGTTGGTAATCTGCTTATGTGGCCGAACCATTTAATTTGTTGTTTCTTGATGAAGTTTAGTACTGATGTTGTACCCACTTTTTCCTGATGTCTTCATTTCTCAACCGGTCTCTTCTTGTTACACCCAGCATTCTGCGTAGACACTTCATCTCTGTCGTGACTAGTTTTCTTTTATCATTTGTTATCAGCGTCCAGGTTTGGCACTGGTAGCATAATGTGGGAGAAAGATTCATAGTGCCTGTAGTTTTTGTAGTGCTTTGTAGTTTTTTGTAGTTTTTGTAGAAAGATTCATAGTGCCTGTAGTGCTTGTAGTGCCTGTATTCAATGCCACAGTCTCCGCCCTAAAGTTTGAGGACAGCTTCCCAGCTGGAAAGGCATTCTGTAGAGTTCACATATTGTTTAATCTAGTGAAAGTGCCACCGCTTCCATTCTTTACTGCCCCTTCTGCAGATCCAGCTGTAAATGGAGGAACACAGGTAGAGAGAAGAGGAAGAGAACAATCACCATCAACAAATAGCTTTGTCCTGAAAATAATTTTGCCACCACAACAGTCCTTTGAAATTCTCTCTCATAGGAGAGAGAGAGATATCCCACCCCAGCAACTGTCATGTTTAAATCCTCAGTTACATCATGAATCCATTTTCTCCGTGTTCTTCCGCTTCCCCGTATTGTTGGGAATTCCCCCTTCCATGATGGTCTTCTCTAATACTTAGTGTCTCATTACAAGTACAAAATAATCCAGTTTCCTTATTCTTATTTGTAGCATCAGCCAGTTTTGTTTTTCTTATTTGTAGCATCAGCCAGTTTTGTTTTTCTTATTTGTAGCATCAGCCAGTTTTCTTTTTCTTATTTGTAGCATCAGCCAGTTTTCTTTTTTATTTGTAGCATCAGCCAGTTTTCTTTTTCTTATTTGTAGCATCAGCCAGTTTTGTTTGATTTTGAGTTCTTTCTATGTAGATCTATTTGTTCTCTTCTCTGTCCGTGATATGCGATAAGAAAAATTAGAGTAGAAAATGAAATAAAGATAAATAGAGAAGGATAAAGAGAGAGAGAGAGATAATAGAGATAGTGAAAAAAGGAGAGATATTAATAGAGATAGTGAAAGAGAGAGAGAGAGTTAATAGAGATAGTGAAAGAGAGAGAGATTAATAGAGATAGTGAAAGAGAGAGAGACAGATAGTGAAAGAGAGAGAGAGAGAGAATGAGTACTGAGAAACAGAAGAGTATCATAAGTGAAAGCGAGAGATAAAGAAAGGAAAAAAAACGTTATAAAGAACAGCTATGCCATATGTATGTGTGTGTGTGTGTGTGTGTGTGTGTGTGTGATGTGTGTGTGTTATGTGTGAGGTGTGTGTAGGTATGCACGTGCAGATATCGGATACGACTCATGATCCAGAAACAAACGAAAGCAACATTTCTAAAGAGTGAACATTAGATGAATGAGGGTTTTCACTTGCGCATCTGCACGTCCATACAACACCAGTGCCAGACATTTTGTGCACGATTTGTATACCAGATACAGTAAATTGGCCGTTTTATGACCAAGCTCAGGTCACTTGTTCAAATACTAGTGCTCATCTTGCACGTGCATTATAGCAGAACGCGCGCTGGTGTCTGTTTTCCACATAAGCAAAGTTTAGGTTACGCTAGCCGGGTTATGCCTCATTTCACGATCGTTTAGCTTGTGCAAGGATACCGGATTCAGTTAAACATTCTCTAATTATTTTATTTTTGAAGTTTGTCTCCCCATTTTTATAAGACGTGGAAGTTATGGGAAGTAACTCACGAAATACTCTTTTATGTCACTGTTTAAGATAACTCAAAAACAATTTTTTTTTTCATTTCTGTCAAAATTTAAATAGCTCTTACACTTAAAGAGATATATTACGTTTGACAACAATGCTGGAGGGAAAGTTGAGGGCAAGCGATCAAGAGAAAGACTGATTTTAGACAAAAATAAAGTATTTTCTTTAAAATATTTGCTAAGATTGATAAATACGGTAGGAAGAATTCGCGATATTCGTAAGCGTTCGCCTAAAAACTAGGACTCAAGAGGATTGAAGATTCAATACCACACTTGACGCACCACAAGTGAGGAAAGGAATTGGCCCGCCTACCTCATGCACGCTAGGAACTAGCAATATAAAGTTACAAACACATCATACGTCACCGATTTTGAAAATCCTACAGGAAATTGTATTTGTTTTATTTTAGACAAATAGGAATTCTTCTTTTTCTTCTTTTTTTTGTGTTTCTTCTTCTTTTCTTCTTTTCTTCGATCGCCCGCTGTCAATTCATGCGGAAGTCATGACACCTGGTATTGTGCCTCTGACTGATTTTTGCGTGAGGCCTGAGTACCATATGACTGATTTCCCTCACCATAAAGGCATGATTTCGCCGGCTTCAGAGGTACTTGAAGATTAGATCCTTCAAACGCGATCGTTACAGGAAACCTGGCCCACCTGCACAGCGTGTTCGAAGAGCGTTGGACGACGGGTAACAAACCACCTGTGAGTGCGGTTCATTTCAGCGGGTTGACAGAAAACCCACAGGTTCTCCAGATTTACGGTGTTCATGGCACCGAAACGAAGGGTTACGATGTCCATGGCACCGAGCCGAAGAGATGAAAGCTCAAGTGCTTCTGGATAGGAAAAAAGAAAACACAGGAAACCTGTGGTATGAACCACTTGCCTTGAGTCCTCGTACAGGAATTTATCAAAACAAAGAACCCGAGAAGAGATATATCGTATTCAGTTTTCAATACAGAGATGGGCTTTCAATACAATGATGGGCTTTCAACAGGATGGGCTTTCAATACAGAGATGGGCTTTCAATACAAGATGGCTCAATACAGAGATGGGCTTTCAATACAAAGATGGGCTTCAATACAGAGATGGGCTTTCAATACAAAGATGGGCTTTCAATACAGAGATGGGCTTTCAATACAAAGATGGGCTTTCAATACAGAGATGGGCTTTCAATACA